>PVHT020000113.1:7294482-7313397 GCA_004024745.2 Catagonus wagneri
GACACACACACACACACACACACACACACACACACACACACACGCACGCACGCACGCACCGTGGAAGAGAGGGCTGCATGGGACTTCGGGATGACCTGTCCAGCCCCTTGACCGGAGGGACGAAGACAGGGTGTGACTCCAGAGCCACGGGGACCCAGAGGCCTGGGACTTTCCCGCTGCACCAGAATTCCCTCTCCCATCCCCCTCCCCAGCCAGAGTTGACATTCTGCTCTTCCCTTCAGAGAGACCACTGATGGGGGATAAGCCCGGGTCCACACGTCCGTTCCATCTGAGGCCCTAGCCAGGGCTGTCCGTTGGCTGGGGGACCAAGGGCCTCTTCATCAGGAAATCTCTGCCTCCTGGTCTAGGCTGGTTTCCAGGTCAGGGTCGGAAGGGGAGGTTTTCTATGATGATCCCCCAAAGGAGGTGGGGGAGCTCCCTGCAGGCTGCTCCTCTGCCCCAGCTGCTGGTACCCAGCGCAGCCGCCCCGCCCAGCCCCTCTCCCCTCCCCGCAGACTCCAGGTCGGTGAGGGATCCTGCTCATTTGGCTCCGGACACTCAGGGCACAAAAAAAAAAGAGGGGGCAAAGCACGAGGAGACGCAGCATGTGCTCAGGAAGAGAAACCGCCAGGCCATCTGCACTCGAGCCCCATGCCTTTCCCGCCATCACAAGGCAGATGGACTTCTGAGCCAGGGTCTCCGCCCCCTCCCCATCCTCAGGTGCCAGCCCATCTGCTGCAGCCCAGGACCCGGACCCAGGCCCAAACCCAGATCCACAAGTAAGTGACGTCACAGTGGGGCACCACCCCTCAGTTTTTCTGGGATCACCCCAGTGTCACTGAAGTCCCCAAAATGCCTCTCTCCAGAGGTCCCCCAGGAGCTGTCCCTCATCCACCCCAGATTCTCAGAGTGCACACTGAGGGCCCTTCAACTCGCCTAATCTGTTTTTTCTCCCCAAGGTCAGGGCCTGTGGTCTTGGCACCACAGGTACCTGTGGCTCTGTGCCTGGGCTCTGTCTCCCGGTCATTCTGAACAGTGACAGCTGATGTTAACTGTGCCCAGCTTTACACATGTCACCCTGTTGACCCTCGCAGACCCTGTGAGGTGGGTGCTTG
Organism: Catagonus wagneri; assembly: GCA_004024745.2. Classification (NCBI taxonomy): domain Eukaryota; kingdom Metazoa; phylum Chordata; class Mammalia; order Artiodactyla; family Tayassuidae; genus Catagonus; species Catagonus wagneri. Next base: position 7,295,598 of record PVHT020000113.1, read on the forward strand.
TGGGCACTGCCCCAGAGAACCCTCTGCAGCGAGATGGCCTCTGCGCACACTGTCCAGCACTACAGACGCCATGTGGCTATTAAGCACTTAGACTGTGGCCGGTGCGACTGAGTATCTGAAGTTTTCATTTAATTCAATTTTAATTTAACTTAATAGATACATGTGTCTGGTGGCAACCAAACCAGACAGCACAGACTCAGAGGGTCAAGCCGCTCACTCCACACCGGACGGCTGGTCGGGGCACAGCCAAGACGCAGCGGGTGTGGCTGCTTTCCCGCGCTGCCTTTGAGCCATTACTGAGTAGAGGACGAAACTCCAGGCCAGAGAGGGTAAAGAAATGGTGTGTAAACGGGGAGGCTCATGCTGCTTCCTAGCACTAGGCTGCAAGATTGCCAAGGATGCCTTGAGGGTATAAAGGTGAGTAAGACCCAGCCTCTGCCCTCAAGGTGCTGCCATGCAGCTGAAAGACAAAGCACATTCTACTTGGGATAGGAGGACTTCGATGCAAAACTGAAGGAGGTAGGATGTTGTCTAGATACTGCACAGCACCCGCAACTCAGCCACGCCCAGCTGTGGGCCCCCAGCGGTTCCCCGTTCTGCCCACTCTCCCCCATGTTGTTTCCCCACGTCTGCTCCTCATTGTGGATCAGTGGCGCCATCACCGCAGGCCCTGAAGGAGGAAACGTGGAGACGCTCTCTCCTGCTCCTTTTCCTTCCTCCCTTTTCCCACCCCTCCTACTTTCCACCACACGCTGGTATTTCTTCCCAAATGTATTTAAATACCTTCCCCTTCCCACCCCATCAGCTGTGCTCCTCAGGCCCCTGGGCTGCTGTCTCTCCCCTCCCTCTCATCTCCCCGGGCTCGGCCCCACAGAGCTAACGGGCATTCCTGGGAGCTCGAGAGGCTTTCTTATGCCCCTCTGCGTCTGTACCTGCTGTTCTCTCAATGCCCTCACCCACCTCATCTCCTTGGATGACCACACGTTCCCAAAGATTCATCTCAGGGCTCTCTCCCCCTGGAGGCTTTGTCTGAGCTTCTTTATTTTCCCTGGCATTCTCTGAGCTCATCTTTGTGTTCAGTGGGCCTGCAGTGTGTGGCCTGTGGCAGGAGGTAGGCTGGAAGGGTGCAGGTGTGTCTGCACCAGCAGTCGCCTGAGACCCAAAGCATCTTCTGCCTTCCTGGCTGCCCACGCACCACCTTTCTGCATTAGGAGTCTTGCAGAAAGTGCGAGAAACATTCCTGATTCACCTCACGAGCTGCTCTCCGGAGGGAGGCACGGCAGGGTGACTTCCCACTGAGCCTGGCACTCAGCGTGAACTCCCACAGCTTTGAAGAATCTCAAAAATAGACCGATTCAGCCCCAGTTGAAATGGGCTTGGGTCCGAGACCTCCAAATGGCCTTCCTTACATGTCTCCCTTTGCCTCTGGCCTCCCCACCCCGCCCTGCTCACCTTCTCAGTTCTCTCTGCAAGGTTCAACCTAACAGAAGCATCATGCACGCCCACACAAAAGCTCAGTGTCATTCATGACAAATTATCAGCCAGTGCACCCATCAAGGGACCAGGGTCATCAGAGTGCCTTGTTCTTGCCTATACACAGCAGGTCACAATTTACAAAGTTCCTTCCCCAGGTTCTCATTTCATCACAACTCTCCTATGTGAGGAGGCAAGTTAGGCACTTCCCCCCCGTTTTTACAGAAGAAATAGAGGATCAGAGAAACGAAGACTTGGATCTTAGATTCGAATGCAGATTTAAGTTCAGTGTTCAGTTTACTGGGAGGATGGTGATGTCACCAAAAAAAGTGGTGGTGAGGGGGGTAGATAACGGAAGGATAGTTTTAGAGGAGGTGCTACTGAGTTTATTTGAGGATATGATGTACTCAACATTTTTTAATTTTTAATTTTATGGCCATATCTACAGCATATGGAGGTTCCCAGGCTGAGGACTGAATCTGAGATGCAGCTGTGGCAACACCAGAGCCTTTAACCCACAGGGCCAGGCTGGGCATTGAACCTGCCTCTCCACAGTGACCGGAGCTGCTGCAGTTGGATTCTTATCCTACTGCACGGTGAGAACCCCTGTGCTCAACATTTTGTTGGGACAGCAGCATAGAGGAAAAAGCTTGTAGCAGCACAGAGGAAAAGTCATGGTAGTCTGGGACTACCATGTGGTCCAGCCACATAAAGTCATCTACTCTTCTCCAAAACCACCTTGCTTCTTTACCCTCGTGCCTTCCAAAGGAATTTATAGCCTCTCTACATCTCTGACTTCTGATATTCTACCCAGTCTTCCACGATCACCTCAAATGCCACCTCCTGCATGAATCTTTCCTGGACCTTCTCAGGCAGAAATAGCCCATCTTCTCTTTGGGCTCTTGAGACACTTTGTATAAACCAGCATCGTCAACTTCATCTCATCCATCCTGTTTAAGACTATGGTAATGTGTGTCTGCTTCCTCCATCATGTCGAAGGCAAGGACTATTCTTGCTCACATCTGTTTCACCTACTGTGTATCTGGAACTATGCCTTGGGCAGGAGAAGTGATCAGAAAATATTGGTAGGGTTGAATTGCATTGCTAATTATGTTTCTAAAAGGGGAGGGTTTGACCTATGTCTTTCTAATGGTGAATGTTGAAAGTAATGGGCATCATATCTTTTGTCTGCATTTTCAGATCTGAGCTCCATGATGATTTAGAAGCACATGTGCAAAAGATGAAAGGAGGGGCTTATAAACAAGAAGCAATACACAAGAGTAGGCTGAACCTATTAGAAGTGCACTGGAAAGGCCAAAGACCAGAAAGAAGTAGAGTCTGAAAAGAGCCCCCCTCCTCCCACCCAACTCTCTCTCTGTTAAAAAGCAATACTTGAAGGAAATTGGAAAGAGACAAAAAATAAGGATGGAGGCAGCACAGCCCGGGGCAGACATAGGAGGTTACAGATGACAGAAAGAAAGCAAATGATTTAACTCCCACTTTGCTTTGTTTTCTTCAAGGACAATGATCATCAAACCAGAAAAATGATTTATAAGGGTTTCAGGTTTGAGATAGGTGAGGAGGTGGTAAACGAGTATCTTATAGTCCTAAATAAAGTCAAGGCTGCAGACACCAGCAACTCACATCTTAGAATATGGAAAGAACTTAACAACAGGATTGTAGAACCACTGTTAGCTGTTTGTGAACTGATGAAAAGAAATTGTTTTTAGAGACAGAAATATGCAAAAGTTGCATCTTCATAAAATAGTAAACATTAGATTCTAGAAGCTACATAATAGTAAGTTTGATATTAAAATTGCTAATACAAACTTTTTTTTCCTTTTTCTTTTTAGGGCTGCACCAATGACATAAGGAAGTCCCTAGGCTGGGGGTCAAATCGGAGCTGCAGGTGCAGGTCTACACCACAACCATAGCAACGTCATATCTGAGCAGCATCTGTAAGCCTACACTGCAGCTTGCGGAAATGCTGGATCCTTAACCCACTGAGCGAGGCCAAGATCCTTGTCAACCGGCATCCTCATGGATACTAGTTGAGTTCTTAACTCATTGAGCCACAACGGGAACTCCAATAACAAAAATTCTAATTCGATTATTTATAAAAGAAAGTGGTGACCAAGAATCAGAATAGCTTCACTGAAGAATAGTCACATCTAACTAACTTTATTGCCTTAAAAAACACATAGAATTTCTAGGTTGGTAGATAAGGAAAAATCTGAGAAGTATCTTGATTTCAGCAAGATATATGACAGCATTTTCTGCGATATCCTTCTGGATAGGCTAGGATAGGGTGGAAGAGTAAGTTGCATGCCTGAGGACAGATGGCTACTAGACTTGCTATGGAGACAACTTCGCAATATATGTAAATATCAAATCACTAGGTAGCACACCTGAAACTAACTCAATAAAAAAGAGGAAGCTGGATGGGAAAAAGTGGCAGGTAAACTTTTAGCTAGACTGTGATTGTCCACAACCAGTATTAATTAATTGATTTTATTCTGGAGGTCTCTCATGCTGAAATAACTAGCTTAGTGCTATTGGTCATTTTTACCAATGATTTGCATGATGCTGTAAAAGGTGTGCTTATCATTCCACATGCTGAAGGGATAGTTAATGTGTTTAAAGACAGAATTAAGGCTGAGAAAGAGCTTGGGAGGCAGGAAACACCGGCTGCCAGCAAGATGATGATGTTGAATAGAGAGAAATATAAATTTATACCGTTAGAGTAAAAAGCAAGCTGTATAAGTGAGGGAGAGGGAGCTTAAAAGCATTACGTATGAAAAAATAGGGAAGTTTCACTGAAAATTCAATAGGCACCAGTGTTATGATGTAGCTGCCAAAAACAATTTTAAAAAAAAGGAGCTGTAATCTGAGATTGCATTCCCACAAGTCCAGGTGAGGGAGGCAATGGTTCAGACCACTCTGAGGGATTGTGTTTACTTCGTAAGAGGAGCAGTGATAATCTGGAGTGCATCCGGGGAGGAAGGCTAGGATGCTGAAGAAGTTATATGGTCGCAGCACAGAAGACCCAGGGAGGCGCATAGGTGTTGTTGCAAATGTTTTTAAGAGCTATTATGCAGAGACAGTATGGGTCTTACACTGTTCTTCCCAGAGAGCAGTACTGGGACAGAAAGGTGGACGTGACAGAGACAAATTTCCCCTTCATATGAGGGAGTTCTACCAGCGAGAGCTGCCCCTCAAGGAAGAGCTACCTTTACCAGGAGTTATCAGGAAGAGAAGGAAAGTCCGCCCACTGGAGATGCTGTCCCAGCATGGCAGGGAAACCAGCTGACTGCCAAGAGCCCTCCCAGCTTTAGCACACGATGAGACTCCTGAGTGAGGAAGACGTTTCTGATCTGGGCAAAGCCTCTCCAGGGTCCTTCAAATACATTGCAGAGGTCACCATCTCCTTCGCCAGTGTAATAAATCCGGTCCTGCATTCTGGGGAACTGCTCTTGGGAGGGATCACAGTGGTCATGGCATGTGACATTGGGAAAAGAGCCAACATTTTCTCCTGTGCTTCTCACAGAGCTTTTCCCCTCCTATCACTTCTGGGAGGCTAAGATTAAGTGGCGCTCACTTAATTTTCCCCTGGGGCATGAGCTGGACTGGGCAGAGGTAGGAAAGAAGAACAGGATGTGGCTGTTCCCTGGAGCACCAAGGGCCAGTGGAGCTGGCAAGGCCCAGCCCAGGCACAGGCCAGAGAGCTGACCAAGCGGCCCGGAGCATGACCACAAGCTGATAACTTGTCAGGAGGGAGTAGCAGGAAGCAGGAAAGACTCGTTCCAAGGAACACCGACCCAGTGGCCAAACGGTCTCCTGGGATCATGCATTCAATGAAGTATCTGCAAGGGGTCCTTGTTCCCAGCCATCTCGGTTCCTTTGCCCACACTGCTCCCTCTTCTCAAGTGTTCTCCAAGTTTCCATTTTCCAGTTTCGTTCACCTTCCAAGGCCCATATCCTTTGTCGTGTCTTTTTAGTCACTGTATTGAACACATTTCTCACTGCATCATGCTTTGCCTTGAGTAAGCTGATTTTGTGCCTGACATGTCCTCTCCACCAGGAAGCAAGCTCCTTGAGGGTAGAAAAAGGATCTTTTGAATATGATTAGCCTGCATTTTAGAGGTGAGGTAGTAGCTGGCAGAGCATTTAATTGGCGTTCCCGAGTTCTGGTCCTGGCGGGGACACCGACCCCTCTAGGCATCATGTTCCCGAGGAGTAAAACGAGCATGGTGGTAGGTCCCACACTCCATCCAAGCCCACGCCCTTATGATTTTGTACAACTAATGTTGTTTTTGGTATTTCCTCCTTTATCACAGAGGTCAAATCCTATTCATCTTAGGGTCTGATTTCATTTCTGGATCTTTTTCTATTGTTGTCACTCATCCATTAGTCATCTATCCATCTATCCGTCCATCCATCCATGCATCCAACACACACTGAACATCTGCTTGGAGCCAGGTCACCAAAAAGACAAAGATGTGTTCACTGCTCATATGGGGCCATAGACACGTAAATAAATAGAGAAAATACAAGTTGCTAAGTGCTGTACAAAAGGTGAGCGTGAAGTGTGCTGGGGGCCACAGGGTGGGTGATGGGGAGGAGGATGCTGCTGGTTCAAGTACCAAAGCCACTCGTCACCCTCTCAGCCCTGCCTGTGAGCGATGCCTTGAATTCTTTTTCTTGGCCAATTCTCCCAATATTGCATTGAGAAGAAAGATGGGATTTGTGTGAAACAGACACAGACTGGAGGGCCTGGCCTCAGGGTCCATATCACTATGGTCTGTGGTCAGACCTAGAATGAGCCCCAGACCCCTGCACATCCTTGCTGGGGTCTCTAAGGCCCAGAGTCTGCATTTTCAAGCTGTTCGCCTCCCCCCCACCCCGCCCCCGGCCACCCCACTGCAGCAGCACACTCGGCAAGTCATTTATTCCTCCATAACATTTGCTCGAAGGAACGTTGCTGCTGAATTATAGCTGGGACCATTATCTCACAATAACTGTCTGGGAAATGTTAATGTTAATGCATGGATCATGCAGAATGCCACATTAGGGGTTTTATGGTGGACATAACATTTTTATGAACTTTTTCTCTGGTAGCATCAGCCTTTGATGGAAAGAAAAGAAAAAAAAGGAAGAAATAAAGACCGAGAGGGAAGGAGAAAGAGAACCGGCGCAGGGATAGCAACCCAGGGATTGCCACTTGATAGCAACCCGGGCCAAGCCAGTGGCCACCACCTGCCCTGGGGCAGGCCTGCCTGGCAGCGCCCCAGAGCCTGAGTATCTCCAGCAGTAGGTGTTTATGAGAGGGGAGCAACTGGCCACACCGGCAACTGGTGGGAGACAGGGTCTACTGGGGCAGACCGTTACCCTTCTCAGCCTCTTCAGTCACTTGCGGCCCGCGGGCACTCAGTGCCAGTGGAGGGCGAGGGTGGGGCGCTGCGCGAAGCTTAGTGGGATGGAGGGGGTTCCTGGCAGAACCACTTTGGGGGCTCACCTTGGAGACTGATGGCTAATGGCTTAAGGAGATTTTAATTTCTGCCATTAAAAGACAAAAAAAGGAAAAACACAATCTTAGGAATGGCAGTATTTTACGCCTGGCTTTTAGAAAGGACTAATAAAGGCAGTGTTTAGTATTTTATATCCTTACTCAAAAATAACGATCTTTGGTTCTCATCTCAGACATATTTTAAGTGAGCCTGTGTCTCCTACTTCCAGAATATTCTTTCAGGAGGCTGGATTTATAGCTCTGTTCTTTACCTGCCCTGGGCTCCAATTTAAGTCTCATAACCACTGCATTACGGTCAGTTTGCCTCTTCTCTCCCCTCCCCGCCACCTTTGCAGCTGCCCCTGATGCTGTTACTGCAATTTTTCTTCCAGACAGAGTGCTGTTTAGCTCCTGACCCTGCAAGACACCTGACACCTGTTTACGGCCATTCCTTCAAGCACAGTGCAACGCTGGCTGGGGGTGGCATGGCCACGCCGATCAGCAGCCCCCTCCCTGCTAGTGAGAACACATCCCAGCCCAGGGGAGGCTCCATGAGTCAGTCCCTGTCCAGCCCGGGTGTCCCTCTGACCTGGGACAGGCAGTGCAATTGGGGACCTGGGGGGCTGTGTACGATATTTGGAGCTAGCGGGAGGCTGGCTCTCATTGAGAACACAGCTTCAGGCTTGCCGAGAAGACCTGACAAATTAGCATGGTTCCAGAGGAAGAACCTCCAGGCTCTAGTTCTATGACAGTGTGACTGGACGTGACCTTGGGCAGGTCACTAAATCTCCAGGAGCCACTCTTCCTCTGGGAACGGCTGAGGCCTGGGCAATTTCCCACATCTTCCCATGCATGGGGTTCATGATTCTGTGGCCTCATGGACCATTTGGAGATTACCCATGTGGGCTCATCTGTCTCTGAGGCAAGGTGAATGCCAGAGGCACCGGGCCAGGTGGGTTTGAGTCCGCACTTCACCACTTCCTGGCTCAGAGAACTTGAACAGGTCTTTACCAACTCTATGTTTCCATTTCCTTGCACATAATAAGGCAGTCATGGCGCTGACCTTGCTGCAGGTAAGGCTAACCTGCCTTCTACCACGCTCAGCAGTCGACCTCTGTGCTGTGCCTGACGTTCCACTAGAAGGAAAACTCCACGAGGGCAGGGATCTTGGGTTTTCTCCTTCACGGATGTCTTTGTAAAGCCTGGCACAGAGTGGGCCCCCACCAGCGTTTAGGGAAAGAACGAACATCAAAGGGTGCCTGGGGAAATATGAGCTCCTCGGGACTCCCACGCTCGCCCCAGATGTACAGATCCTGGGTATCTGCCCTGAAGCTCCCCCGAGAGGGATGTTTCCCAGGCTTAGGAGGCTGCTCAAGCTCGTGACATAAATGCCACTTTAAGGGACACTGAGTGCATTTCCGGCCTGGGATGCAAAAGCCGTCACTTCCGTTTGCTCCAACACCGAGAGCAGGCATACCTGCTCGGGGCACCCCCCTTCCCAGCGCCCCTCCCGCCCCTCCCCAGGGTGCTCCCCGCCTTGGGCTGCCACACACTCGCTCCTGGGGACCCCCTGCCATATGTTCCATTCCAGCTCGAAACTGTGTGCTAATTGTTCTGAATGAACAGCTCCAGCTGGAAAAGCAGGCAGGCCGTTTACAGACCTTAAGATAACACCCAGCTTCCCGTAAGTGAAGGGCTTTCCAGGGAAGGGGGACGGAAATTCTTCCTTTTGGGGCCAGAGCTGGCGAGACGGGCCCCTGAGGCGGGGGCTTCAGCTCTGCTTGCTCTCTACCCAAGCGGATGCATTCCTGAGTGGGCCCCCGAGCAGCCTTGCCTGTGGAGACCCAGAACCATTTTCTGGACCCATCGGGATGCTGAGCTCCGTACAGAGACTCGCTTCCTGAGTGTGTGGAGCGGCCCTCCAGCCATATCTCTTGCCGCTTCCAGGGCCCAGCAACATGCCTGTGTTCTTTAAGAAGCCGGTTGGGATTGGCCTAGATTAAGCCCTCAGCTCAGACAGGCACCACATGTCCGTCTGGGGGCTGCAGGGAAGGGAGTGTGGGCGCGGGGCAGGTAGGGGTCAGGCAGTGAACACAGTAACATAAACACCTTTCCACAGGCTGTGGAGGACGGCCTGTCTCGCCTGTCAGCCTCCACATCCTTCAGTGATAAGGGGTCTTTTTCTGTATCATCTTCCTAGTGCCTGTCCCTACACAGAAGCCCAATTTCTCCCACGGTTCTGGGATGCTGATTCGACTCTGTCCTCCATTTCTGTCAACGTTTCCCAAAGGCAGAGGGAGAAATGCTTAAGTGGCAGTTTTCTGATAAAGCAGGAGCCTTAAGGAAGGGTGGCGTCCTAGAGTCCCTGATGCTGGAATGCCCGATTCAGGCAGAGGAGGCCGAGGCGAGGTGTGGGGTCTCACTGTCCCCAGCTCCAGACCAGCATGGGCTCTGGACAGGATGCGGCTCATCACTGCACTGTCCCCTTTCCTGTGCCTGGGGCCTGCCCGGGGACATGGCAGGAGGGCCTGGCTGCGACCAGAAGCTTGGAGACTGGGGCCCAGTGCCAGCTCTCCACAAATTAGCTGTATGACCTCAGGCTGTACCCCCAGTTGCTCATCTATAAAAGTGAGGGTGACACAATGCTCGGTCTGCTTGCCCCTCGGGGTAGCTTGAGGGTCACAAGAGAAACAAGCAAGAAAAGACAATGAAAACTGAAAAGCAGAATACAAAAGTAAGGGGTTGAGCTTGTGCTTATTTCCAGGGCCTGGGGTCTCTCTTACCTTCATGGGGGTTAAGGTTTTGGAAGATGCAGAGACACAGCCGTCTGTGTGAAAGGAATCATCTGCCTGGTTCTTTGCACCCAGCACAGGAGCAACAGAACTGGCTGCTGCGGAGGCTTGGGCCCCTCGGCCTGTGTCACTTCTAGAGCCTGGAGCTGACCAGGGCCCACTTCAGAGCAGGCAGCTCCTGACAAACTGCCCTCTGCAGGAGGAAGCCCACAGGAGGCTTTTCAGGTTAACAAAAGAGGAACCCACTAGCCATGAAACGGGTGTCTCAGTGGTTGGGGAGCTGCGGTTTGAGCTGGAGGCTCAACCACATCGCTCCAAAGACTTCTGCTGCCTTCAAGGTTTCCCACAACTCAGAAATTCCCTGACTTCTGTGACCCTCCTGGGAAAAAAGAGATAGAAAGGGTTTGGGGAGCAGATATGGACCCTCCCATTGAGGAGATGTCCAGCCAGAAGAGGAGAAGGCCCTCTGGGAGCTCCCAGCCTACTGGCCTGCCCTACTTCCTTGCCATTTGTACATGAGGCTGACAGCTCCTGGTGAAGGGAACCTTGAGGACCTTGACCCTCGAGGGCCTGACCCCATCTCCTTGGCCCTGTGGTGCACAGGGTGGCTAAGAGCTCCCCAGCAGCTGGCCTCTCTCCAGCCAGAGGAGGGCAGCTGGGGGCGAACCAGAGGCCAGCTTCCTCCCCTGCTGCAAGGACAGGCCAGCCTGCCGCAGGCAGTGGGGAGGGGTGTCAGTGTGAGCTTCCCAAGTGGAGAGTCGCACCCGTATCAGCATCAGAGGAGAGCAAGAAATGCAGATATCGGATCAGACAAGGCCTCACTTACTCAGCGGGCTGCCAGGGTCTGGGCCAGCTCAGGGCCAGAGAGTTGGCTCGGGCACTCTGCCTTTCCAGGCCCAGCTTCTGGGTCCGACGCTGAGTGCGGCCTTTCAGTTCATGTCATCCAGGCTTTCTTCTCTTGGCCTGCAATGCATTTGCTCCCCTCCCATGCCAGAAGAAAGTCTGCCTGTCCTTCAAGGTCCAGCTCAGATGTCACCTCCTCTGCGAAGCCTTCTTGGATCTCCTCCAGGCAGTACCTCCACCCCCTCTCCGGATTCTCCAGGCAGACAGACTTGGCTGTGCCTGAGATGCCATGACGTCCCGTGTACACGCTCAGCACCAGGCCCTGAGCCCCTTGCGGTGATGAGGTGGACCCTAGGGTGGCCAGCAGCACCGCACACAGAACTTTGCACAGAGTAGGCACTTACACGTTTCCAAGCGTGCAGATGTGCAGTCACCTGCTTGCCCTGGCCTAAAGACATCTGGGAAACTCGCTACCACAGGGAAGCATTAGAAAGACGACCGGCCCTCCTGAAGCTCGCGCGGGGAAACCGCATGCGTCTTCCTCTCCCACTGCCTGCCTCCTGCCCAAGCCCAGAGCCCACCAAACCCAATCTGTTTTTTTTTTAAATCAGCGATGAAACAATAGATGATCTTTTGACATTTCCAGGGCTGTTTGGAAGAAGGAAAGATAATATGTAATAAATTCATATACTTCTATGTGTTTCTTGGCTCCGGCAGCTATATTTCCATCTCTTTATGCAGGAGTCCTGGGGAGCTGAAATCCTTGATAATGCCAAACAATTCAACACTTTCTTCTCTCTTTACTCGGTCTGCACCACAAAAAATATCGACTTTATGCTGGCAGCTGTGGAAAGTGAAATCAGATGCCACATTCCTTCCTGCACACAGAAGTCTGTCCTCTCTGGAGGCCCCGTCCCTGCCCAAGGGTCTTAGGCAATGAGAGTTTAGGACCTTTTGTCTGATCAATCCACATAGAAGGACAGCCTGGCCCCCCTTCTCCCCAAGGGATGTGGGCTGGCGGGTCTTGCACCCTGAGGTGTCCAGGATGAAACGAGACATTTTCACTCTGCTCTCTGTTCCCACTGCCACAGTCTTTCCCCTGTCCCCCCAGTGGACCGGCAGCATCTGATCTGACTCCAAACAAAAGCTTCCTGAGCCAGAGCCAGGCCAGGGCCCTGGAGGTTAGCAGAGCAGGCTGACGCCTTCAAGCTCAGATTCTCAACTAGTGTAGCACATTGCCGCCTGGGGCTGAAAGGACCGTCTATTACCAGCACCTTGGCTTCCCAGAGAAGGGGGCTGGGCACCAGAGAGAGGACAAGACTCGCCCAGGGCCACTCACCGCAATCTGCTAGAGCTTGAAATCTCTTCTTCCTGCCCCTAGGTCAGAAATTTATCTCTTTGTCCATCCATCCACCCATCTAACAAATATTAACTGCCCTCATGTGTTCAGGTCCCAGGAAGCTTTCCCTTAGTCTGAAGGCTTTGTTTCAGGTTTCCCCATAGAGACAAAATGCAGGGCTCTGCCTGTTTGGACCTGGGTCGCAGGACAAACAAAATCTGGAATCGGCGGGCTTTCCCCTCCCTCCCCTTCCACCCATTTAATAGAATAATATGTTGAGGCTCCGAGACGCTAAATGGCTTGCCCAAGGTCATGGGTAAGTGGTGATGCACAGCTTCCCTCTACCACCCCGCCCATCTCCTGGGCCGAGTGGTCAGCTTCTACCTCCCCAGGGAGGTGGCTGATATGCTCAGGAACTGGGCCCCATCCCGCACCCAGGGAGGGAGGTAAGCAACCCAAGTCACACATTCAGACTGTAGCCAGGATTAGAGGCTGACCTGGGGAGGACTGGCAGGTGTTTCTTGGGCTTCTGACATGATAAGCAATGGTCAGGTAAGGACCGAGAAATGGAAGAAGTGGGCCAGGCCCACAAGCATGTCACATGGGTTGGGGAGACCCTGGGAATAAACTGAAGGTCAGCAGCCCCAGTCAGAGTGCTGGGCTTGTCCATTTCTGACTCAGCCCCGCAGCTTAGCTTGCGTTCATGCATTCATGCATTTACCCACTCACGCATTTATTCATTCCAAGTGTTTGTTCAGTACTTGATGCTGTGCCAACAGCTGCCCTTTCAGGAGCCTGGAGCTGGGTACCTAAGAGACCTTCTTGCACAAGCCAAGACTGAATGCTCTGGGAACTGTAGGAAGAGGCACTGACTCTGCCTTGATCCACCCCAGAGCCTGGGACAGCCCCTCCAGCCCCTGCTTCTGTGCTTCATTCCAGTTTTAGAAAGATTTCTCCACTCAGGTGGCCAGGAAGGGGTCGGCAGCCCAGGTGTGCAGACAGCAGGCAGGGATGTTCTCAAAATTCTGTGACCAATTCACTCTTCAAGCAGCCCCGTGTGGGTCTCCAGCTGGGACCCTCGTGTGCATAGATTGGCTCCCAAGGCTTATGTCTCTCAGCTGGCTGGGCTTTTCTTCACACCTGGCTGTAAGGATGCCCTGTGCCAAGCCCTTCCTGGGCCTGTCTATACTCCACAGCCCGAGGGCTCCTGTTTTCTTGATGTCACCTTCTGAGGGACCGGACCTCGCTCTCTGCAGCTCATCCCACCAGTCCTGCTCAGCCACTGCTCCCCAGTGGCCCTCGTGCACATGGGTCTTCCCAGACCTCAAAAGGCTCAGCTCAGTCCAAAATCACGTTGAGCATCCACTCTGACAGGTCCCATAATGTCACACAGCAGCAACAACAACATGATTAAGACTGCCTTCAGAGGGGGTCTGGTTTGGAGGGAATTAGACAAATGTAACAATGAGCTAGTCTATCTGGAGAGTCATGTGGGGCTCCACCGGGGTGGAAATAATGCTGAGGGGTAGGGAGGAGGGCGTTCCAGACAGAGGAAGTGGCATTTGCAAGAGCAGGAAATGGCATCGCGATGCAGGAACTAATAAGTTTGTATAGTAGATAAGACTGGTGAAACAGGTGAAGGTGGGGCTATGGTCCCACATGCCAGGCTCAAGAGCTTGGCCTGTATCCTTCCAGGAAGAGACGATGCTCTTGAACGCAATGCACTCATTCACAGAGATTCATTTCAAATGTCACCCCCTCCAGGGAGCCTTCTCTGATTTCACCACACGAAGCACCTTCCTGTCCATGCTTTCTGAATGATGAGTCTCTACCTCTCCTACCACATGGCTCTAAGTTTCTGTTTAAACAGCTGTTTCCGCCACCAGACTGTACACCGAGAATAGTTTTCTATTCAATTGTAGATTCCCAGAAACCCACAGAGTTCCTGACATATTCAGGTGCTTACTGAATATTTTATGGATGAATGAATGAGAACAAATTGAAGTTAAATGATCTACTCTCTCTCTCTCCCCCTTGCTCTCTGCCTCTATTCTGAATCCTCAATTTATATAATATTGATTTATATTTGTCTTTGTTTCCTCACCTTTATTAATGGAGATGCTAATATTCCACGGATTGCTGTGAGGAATAAATGATATCAGGGAAAGTGCTTAAGACACACAGCTCAGCACATGGTGCATACCCTGCAAATGTTAGTTTCCCTTCTCTGTCATTCAGCTCATATTTATGAATCATCTATTATGTTCCAGGCCCTAGGTTTACAGCAATAAAGAAAATAAACTCCCTGTCTTCACAGAATACACTTTTAATTGGGTGAGATACATAATAAATCGACAAATGCATAGTATGCTAGATGGAGATAGGAGCCACGGAGAAAAATAAGCCAGAATAAAAGGGATAGGGTACCAGGAGTCGGAGCAGGGGGTTGTTCTTTCCTAGGATGTGATCAGGAAAACTTATTGCTTAGATGACAGCAGAGCAGAGACTGGAAGTGGCTGAAGAGTGTCCCAGTCAGGAGGGGTAAAGGAGGAAGAGAAGGAAGCCATCAGGGCTGGAGTAGAGTGAGCTGAGAGGTGTGGCAGAATTGGCAAGGAAGGTAGGGCCGGGGCAAGACCTGAATTTTCATTCTGAACCAAATGGGAAGCCATTGGAGGGTGTGAGCAGTGTAGTGGTGGGAGGGGCTTACTATTTCAGAGGGAGACCATGGCTGTAGGGTTGACAACAGCCTGAAAAGGAAGAGGGTGAAGCAGGACAACAGGTGAGGAGGCTGTTAAAACAATCCAGGTGAGAGAGCAGTGGGGTCGTGGACCAGGGTGGGAACAGGGGTGGCAGGTGTGGTTTGGTGAGGTTCCTGAATCCATGGCTGTTGAGTGTGAGAGAAAGAGAGAGCCAAGGTGACCCCAAGGTCTTTTTCCTGAGCACCCAGGAGCACGGCTTTGCTCTTTACTGGGTGGAGAAGGCGACTCCCAAGTGCTAGGTGCTGCAGAGGTGGTGAGAACCAAAGTACCTTCTCAAAACGCTTGTGCACATATCGGGCGGGGGGAGGATACACACGGTACGATGTGGGAAGACTAGAACAATCTATGAACAAATAAACCCAGTGAAGCCAGATGCCGAAACGGTCCAGACAAGAAAGGTTATGGCTGGTCAGGAAGGGGAGCAATTGTATTGTCTCAGGCTCTGAAACTGCCCTCACTGAAAGCCACCTCCTCACAGAATCCAGTGACCTTGTCTTGACCTAAGTTCCCTTTAACTCAGTATCCCATCAGACATTAGGACCTACTCTATTCTGTGTGGCCCTCCCAACAGCCCTCCCCAGCTGCTCCAGTTCACTGTGGACACCAAAGGGCACCAAAGGCCGCCCCAAGCCCCCGTGATGCTCTCTGGCTCCGAGAGCGGCTCACATGTGCCCATGATGCACATGAGCATACACACTTGCACGTGCACACCTGTGCACGTCCACGGATTCGATCCACCCGAGTACCTGACCCTCAAATCCATCTCTAGAGCTGACCATTCTCCACAGAACTTTCCTCTCAGCTGTATGTTTCCTTTGAAAGTCCAGTTGTCACCTCATGTCAAGCTGTGCTCAGTAAGTCACCTGTTTTTTACACTGACTTGCTCCTTTCTCCCAGTGGCATCATGGTTGTCCCAACATTCTGGCTCCAAGGCCCAGATTCATCATCACTGGCTTGTTCCCCCTGCCCATCCTTTCACCTTAGGCTGGGACCCTCCATTCTAGAGGATGTTTCTGTATGCGCTGTGACTGAATTTTTGTAAGACCGTAGCCCTGCCTGGTCTGGCCTCCCGGATCCTACAAGCAGACGCATCCTACTAAAGCAGGGCTCTTACCATTCCACTTCTCTGTTCAAAACTTCAGGTGGGTTCTCGTGCTAGCAAGACAGAGCTCCAGTTCCTCAGCCTGGCGCTTACTTCTCCCTATAATCACATCTCCCTCCTAACTCTTCCTGGACCCCAGTGCCCCACCTGGGACAGGTGCTGGAGGGAGCCAGCAACCGCTGGGCACCAGGAGCACCGTTCATGAGCTCATGGAATCCGCACAACAGCTTTGCCAGGCAGACATCACCACACTCATTTGCAGATGCAGAAATGGACCCTAAGTAAGAGTGACGTCCTGGAAGTCTAGCTGGTGAGTAGCAGGCCCAGGATTGATACTCAGGCCTTTTTGCTTTAAAGCCCACACCCTTTCCATCATAACCAAACTAATCTCTCCACGAGGGGAGTTGGTTCCTGTTTTCCTGCTCACTCACGGTGCGCGGCCATGCCGCCTCTCCACCCACTTCCCCCTGACCCCCAAATCCTTGTTCCTTCATGGCCCAGCTCCCAGGCCTCTCTCCATCCAGGCCCACTTCTCTCAGCCTCCCTACTCAGTTTGGAATTCTCCATCTTTTGCATGCCGACCCTGGCTCTTTTCTGTTCTTCTCCTCTGGCCATGTAAGCAGAGAATGACTCCTCGGTGACCACCAGCTCATAAGAGCCGGGGCTCGTCTCAGGCTCCTGAATACCCCACAGTTCTAGGGCCCAAAGGAGACAGTCCATGAATACTTGTGGAAATGAACATAATGAAAATACAATAACAACTAGTTCCTTAACAGGGACATTCGAAAACAACTCCGAGCAAGAATCATTTGTATTTCAGTTTAATGTCTTAATTTCCTCCAGTTAACATGGAAATAATTATCTGAAATTACAAGTTAAGTGGAATAGTAATGCTAGGAAGCTTTGTTATTTAAGAAAAATATTATTACAACATTAATGGCAGTGAACTGCAGAGTTCAGCTTAGGAGACAACTTCCTTCCTTAACGCGCAGTTTTCCATGGCTCAAAATGTTCTATAACATTCTGAGTTTTTTCCTCCCTCCATCAATGTCTGTGGAAATGAGATTAACGGCTATACCCACAGACGTTTTGAAGACATTTGAGTAAGAGGGTTAAAGGCAGCAGGGAGAAGATGTTGTATTTCCCCAGGGATTGTGTGTGTGTGTGTGTGTGTCTGTGTGTGTGTGAGTGTGTGTGTGTGTGTTACAACTTCTCCAACAAAAGCTAAACTAACTTCCACATGAAGAATAAGTACTAATTCTTCTCAAAGTTTAAAGAGAAAAGATTTGCATAATAAAAGACCCAGAAGGAAAGAGGAGGAGTCTTCCAGACGCAAGGTCAGAGGTGTTTGTCCAGGAGGCCAGACAAAGAACAAGGAAATTAACGTTTGAAAGAGGAATTTCTCTTCCCAAGAAAAAAAATTCAAGTAACACCTAACACTTGGATGAACTGCCCCGGGGACCGGGAGCCCCTCTCCACATCTCCCCCGTCCCTGGAAGGAGGAGAGCGCACAGGCGGAGGGCGAGTGATACCTCCCTCACTCGCCCCATTAGTCAGCCACCTGCCCACTCACGACACATGGTGCTGGCCTAAAAAAAATTAAAATTGGTTTTTGTAATTAGGCAATTGAAAGCATATGGCAAAGAAGGTAAAAGATTTAAGCAGCACAAAATGAGACGTATGAAAGGTGAGTACTTCTCCGACTTCTGACCCTGAAGCCCCGCTCCTCCGCTCCACAGCCACCGGCGGTTACCCCTACGCTGCTACAGCCTCCCCCAGGGACACTTCGTACACACAGATGTTTGGGACATAGACAGCGGGGTGCTCTACAGTGCTGCTCAGCACCTTGCTTGCTCCCTTTGGTGCTGGCCTCTGTTGGTATAGGTGGTCCACAGGGACTGCCCCTCACCCTAGAGCCAGCCCAGTAACACCCTCAGTCTGCCCCACTCTCTGGGTTCGAGTTCGCCCTAGACCTCTTCTCCCCCC
>PVHT020000113.1:7314397-7329089 GCA_004024745.2 Catagonus wagneri
CCCCCCCCCCCCCACCTGCCTTCTAGGACTGCGAAGTCACTGACAGACAGCAAAGGAGGGAGGAAAGGAAGGGCTCACTGCAGCCAGCCTCAGGGACGGAAGCGACCTTCCATGCAAGACTAGATCCACCAAGTCCTGAAGGTCCCAAACATAACGTGCCCAGCCTGGTAGGATCTGGGGATTCAAAAACGAATCCTGCCTTCAGAGGACACCACGGCAGTGCCCCCAGCATCCAGCATCAACATTACTACCAGAAAGGGTTCCTTGAACCTATCAGCTTGGGTCAGCCCCTCACCCCCCAGCCATTCCTAAACATGCACCAAAGGGGACCCAGTGGGGGCTGGCATCCACTCAACCCATGTGACTGCCACCGCCTCCTCCAAAGAGACTGTCATTAAAGCTTTGTCCCGGGCTCTCTGATTTACATGTACAAATAATCGCTGTCAGGGGCATGAGCCCCAGAGAGCAATAATAGATTCTGGTGGTAGCAGATGCAGATGCAGGAAATAAAAACAAAAATGAAACACGCCAGCCTGGCAGAACTCAATGCCGAGAGAAATCCTAGGCGGGGAGAAGAGCCTGCCGGGGAGGCGGGGCCAGAGAGGATCTATCAAACCAAGTATTGATTGGTTAGTCTTCTGCAAAAGCCAGCTTAGGATTCTTTTTTTTGAAAAATTGTGGTCACATAGATAACATAAAATATGCTGTTTTAACCACTGTTAAGTGTACAATCCAGTTATATCAATTACATTCACACTGGAGTTCCCATTGTGGTGCAGCAGAAATGAACCCCACTAGGATCCATGAGGATGTGGGTTCAGTCCCTGGCCATACTCAGTGGGTCAAGGATCCAGCATGGCCGTGAGCTGTGATGTAGGCTGCAGATATGGCTCAGATCCTGCGTTGCTGTGGCGTAGGCCCACAGCTGTAGCTCTGATTTGACCCCTAGCCTGGGAACTTTCATATGCCGCAGGTGCAGCCCTAAAAAGAAAAAAAAAATTATGTTCACATTGTTGGGCAATCATCACCACTATCTGTCTCCAAAACTTTTCCATCATCCCAGTAGAAACTCCTACTCTTAAACAATAACTCCCAGCCCTGCCACCGCTTGGCCCCTGGTAACCTCTAACCTGCTTTGTGTCTTTATGAATTTGTCTATTCTAGATATTTCATAAAAATGGATTTATATAACATTTGTCCTTTCGTGCCTGGCTTTTTTCACTCGGCATAATGATTTAAAGGTTCAGCCGTGTTGTTGCAGAATTTCAGAACTCTGTTTTGCTGGCTGAGTACTATTCACTATACACTGTATGTATATACGACATCTGTTTGTTCGTTCATCTGTTGATGGCCACTGGGTGGCTTCCACCTCTTGGCTATTGTGAAGAATGCTGCTATGAATATGGGTCTACAAATGCCTGTTAGTGTTTCGGTAGTCAGTTCCTTTGGGTGTATTTCTAGAAGTGGGATTGCTGGGCTACGTGGCAACTCTATGTTGAGCTTTTTGACGATGCCATACTGTTCTTCGAAGCAGCTAGCTTAAGACTTGAGAGGATGACTCGGTCCCGCTCTAGGAGGTGGTGCTCTGGGCACCTCTGTCCTAGAAGACCCCACAGTCCACGTGGGCCTGGCTAGCCTGGCCCAGGGTGGGAGGAAGGAGAAGAGTCCAGAGTTGAGAGACTTCAGAATAGGGGCTGGTCTCTCCCAGTGTCCAGCTAGCCCCTGGGAGAGAGCCCAGAATAAACCCCCAGTGCGGGGGAGTGGGGAACCTTCTGGTCCCACCTGCCTCCTGATCTACATTTGAGGAAGTAAGGGCCAGAGAGCTGCCAATGCAACTGGTACTTAGTGTTTGTTGAATGAATGAATGAACTGTATGCTCTTTGTAACTATGCTGTCTGCGACATGTCTACTGATTGACTGAATGAGTAAGCGAATGAATGAAAGGTATCCCCAGAACTGAGTGAGCCTGTGGAGTAGACTCTTGGCTCATGGTCAAGCCCTCACTCATTCATTTATTCATTCATTTATTCCGATTACTGATAAGTGTCAGACTCTACTATGTACTGGGGTCCAGATGCAAATAAGACTCAGTCTTGGTCATCAGGAAGCCCACAGAAGTGTAGAAGCAGAACGTGGTAAACAAGAAGTGAGCTTCAAATGCCTCCATTTCCCCAAAAGCGTACAGGGACTTGCTGCACATCAAAAACCCGGCCGGGGCCTTTTGGGCCCCACCAGTTGCTAGGCACAGCTGGCTGTGGAGGAGGGGCAATTAGCATGCTGCACACACCTGTCCGCGGCTGCTCCGCAGATCCAGGGGCTGGAGAATTAATGACCAGGAGGATTTTTGGAGCTCCCAGAACCCAACCCAGCTCACATCAGAGACCTCATTCCCCTTTAGGGATTCATTCACTCTGCACAGCTGGTTAATTTTTCATCAAGGGGTGGGGTGGGGGTTGGGAGAGAGCTCTGATCCTTCACTCTTTCATGCTCGGGGTGGGGGAGAAACACAACATCCTATCCATTTTATTTTTTAGATGAAATAGGAACAGATTGTGGTTGCCAGGCAAGACCCAGCACTCACAGGGCTTGTGCTGCTGCTGCTGCAGGCTGATTAACGGTTATTGGGCAAAAGATAAAGCATCCAGACGGTACAGGCCTCGGGTGAAGGTGCTTACACATTTAATGAGCACCGGGTGACAGGCTAGTGGTAAGCAGCAATTTTTTAAAAAGTGATTTAAGGTCCTAGTCTTCTGTCCCTCCTTCATCTCCTCTCCCATTAGGACCTGGTCGGGCTAACTCAGTGCTCTGGCCGGGGTGTCCCCTGTTCTGTTCCTTGATGAGCACCCCCCCCACCACGAAGCCTCCAATTGCAGCACAAGGGGCAACTGTTGCTGACCCAGAACCCAACTCTTAGGGCTGAGAATGGAGTCTCAGTTTGCTCATCCAGAAAATGGGAAAGGGAAGAATAAGAAAAGTGCCTTACATGGCAATGAGACAGGAGGGAGCAAAATGCTTTCACATTCATCTGTTGTTTCACTTAATTCTCATTCGAGGCATTTACTGGCTGCCTACCAGGTGGCCCAAATTTGAGATGACCCCAACAGGTCTGTGAAACAGAGATTATCATCCCTATTTCAGAGCAAAGGAAGCTGGCAGGCCGAAAAGCAGCACCTGCCCAGGTCACACGGTGGGCCAGTGGCAGAGGCGGGGATGCTGCTCCCCCAGGTGGGCTTGCTGCACTCTGGGCATCTCCCAGCCGGCAGCTGAAATGACTTCCCTGGTCAACAGGGCTCCTGGACTCACACCTTAGGTCCCTGAGAAAGAGTGTTTCAGACCTACAAAAGGGTAAAAAGTACCTACTGTGTGCCCGATACTGTGCTATGTGTCCTGTGTTCTGTTAGAGACACATAGCCATGGTCCCAAGAAGGCAAATTTACCCTTGAGACGAAAATCTCAATACAGATGAATCTGATGGAGGGTGTGTGTGAAACTACACGCACCAGTGCTTCCCCTTCACCGTGCGCATGAACCCCCGGGGAGCCTGCTAAACTGTGGATTCAGTGGGTCTGGGTTGGGAGCTGAGACTTGCATTTCTAACATCCTCCCAGATGACGCTGGTGCTGCTGGTCCTCAGGCCGCTCTGAGGCACTGCATGGCCCATGTCATGAGGAGTCAAGAGAGCACGGCGGTCAGCTGCCTGGAGAGGCGCTGGTGCCCGGCTCAGAGAAGGGAAGGGACACAGCAAACCAGAAGGAAACTGGCTACTGCGATCTCAGGAGAGACTGTGGGCCAAGGGGTTATGGGGACACGAAGAGGGCTCCTCGCGGCCTGGGAGGGCACACTTGCCACTAGGATCTGGAGGCAGAGTAATCGGTCCCTGCTGTGCGACCTCGGGCTGCTTCTTCCTCTCTGGGCCTCCTCCTCCTCCTCCACAAAGGAAGCACTCAGTGGTTCCCAACCTGGGCAGTACACTGGAACATCTGGAGAGCTTTAATAAAACAACACCTGGATTCCTTCCTGAGAGGTTTTCACGTAGTGGTCTGGGGTAGGGCTCAGGCCCATGTCATTTGAAAAAGCACCCTAGTAATTCTAACGGGCAGACTGGGTGGAGAACCTTTGTACCGGGCGACCTCAAAAGTTCCCCCCAACCTCCTCATCTTTACATTTGGACAGAAAGCGCCAAGACGCCCAGCTTCTGCTCCTGGGCATATGGCCTAGAGCAAAAAAACAGTATTAGAGAAATCGAAGGAAAGCTTCCCCACAACGCCAGAAATCGGAGCACTCCCTGGCGGAGGCCAGGTGGAGGGGCTGTCCTGCCCATCTGGTTCCCATTAATCCCAGGGCATGTTTCACATCCCTGGCAGGTACTTGGAGCTGGGAGCAGCCCTCTGGGTGGCCCTCGGCAGGGGCCTTTCAAGCCAAGCCCTGCTGACAGGCTGCGGGGCTCTGCGGGGCCCTCCTGGCTTCCAAGTCATTTGCCCCCACTTGGGGGTAGGATCCTGGGCAAATTAGAAACCAGAGAAGGCAGATGCAGAGGCCCTGGCCTCCCTTTCATTAGCAGTCTGTCACAAAGCGTGAAGGCCTTCGATAAATTCTGCAGCTGCTGAGGAGAGGAAGAGGATTCGTTTGTTCCCCAGAAGACGGAGTCTTCAGGAATTTCAAGCCCTTTCCCCCCACCCCCTTAGCTGGGAACTAGCCCAAAGCCACGTGTTGCAGACTGCCTGTAGATTCCAAGGCTTTGGAGGGAGCGCGGAGGGAGTGACTATCCCATCTGGCGAGGCCCCTGGGACCCCTTCCTCCTGCCAACTCGGGGCAGAGGAGTCAGGCTTTGTTTCCATGAGGACCACGAAGTACTTGGCTGCTAACACATCCTCTCCCCAGGCTGCAGTCACGGTGGCTCTGCATGGGGGACTGGTCTTTGCTGAGACACCTCGCCCATCCCAGAGAGGCGAAGTCAGGCGGGTGGAGGTGGGAGCAGGGGAGTGGCCTGGGTGGAGAGTGCCTAGGCTGAGCCCCTCCTGAATCTTCCCCAAAAGGATCCTCCTTCTTCTTGTCCCACCAGTATCTCCCTAAATGGCACAGTTTGGCCTGGGCCCAGGAGTCAGACAGCCTGGGGAGTGGGGTCCCCATGCTACCATGGACAAGCGACATGACCTTGGGAAGTGAATGAACCTCTCTGTGCCTCAGTTTTCTCATCTACAAAATGGGATAATAAAATGTGTGCTTCATAGGGTGATGGTGAGGATTAATGCGGTAAGATTGTTAGCAATGAGGGACTGAGAAGGCCCAAGACAAGCAGGGTCTCCCCAGCTGTCAAGTCCCGGGGCCGCAGGGAACTCTCATGAGCTGAAGGAGAGGA
The DNA here is from genome assembly GCA_004024745.2 of Catagonus wagneri. Taxonomy (NCBI): domain Eukaryota; kingdom Metazoa; phylum Chordata; class Mammalia; order Artiodactyla; family Tayassuidae; genus Catagonus; species Catagonus wagneri. The sequence continues at coordinate 7,319,757 of PVHT020000113.1, forward strand.
CCCACGTGCAGCATGTACGTTCCAGGATGAAAGCGTCAGTGACACCGTCCCTCTCAGGAAAGGACAGGAGCAGTTACGGACTGCTTTCTGCCTGACCCTTTACAACACGCACTGTCCTTCCCTGAGCACTCTGAGCAAATCGCCTCTGGGAAACTCTGGCCAAACAGCAACACCAGCCGCTGGAATGGGAAACGGCCGCAAGTGTGAGAACCACACCGCCGGGCACTGCCCTGGCCCTGTGGCCAGGGGCTACCCAGCTAGGAGGCCCAGCAGGATCCAGGGAGGCCGATGCCAGGACACCCCCAGCTCAGGTGCTGCAGGGGGCAGTGGGGAGCGGCTCCCAGAACCTCAATGGACTACAAGAGGTGGCACAGTGGGCCAGCAGCACCAGTACCCAATCCTTTTACAAAGTTTGATGAACTTTACAGGAATTGAGACAAAATCCATTTTTACACAAAAGTTCAGTTTTAGGGGAGACTTTTCAATGACAACTTCCTTATCCTTTTAGGATCTTACTTGGATATTTTAAAAACCCAGCTGACACACAGATTTTCAGGAATTCAAATTTGTGAAACACTAAAATTTCTTTCAGCTCTAGCTCGGCGTTTTTAACCCATCTGGAAGCCTGAGTGCCCTGCCCCAGTTCTGCCCTTCACCCTCCCTTCCTCCCTCCCACGTCTCCCCAGTTATACCCGTCAGTAACTGGGTGTTCGCGGTGTGCCTGGCACTGGGGTGGGGGGTGGCTCATGAATCCTTACTACGAGACCCGCACCGCGGCCCACCCCTCACTCGGGGCACACCCGGGACACGTAGGGTGCTGGTAAATATTTAACAACATGCTCTGTGGAATGATATTCCCACACGGTCAATTTCAAGACCAATGAGGGCAGAGATGCAGGTAAGTCAGCGCCATTACACGGTGCCTCCGCCAGGCAGCTACAATAGGTGTAAATTAGCTGCAGGGCGCACACAGTAGAACGTTTAGGAACCCATGAGTCTTGAGTATTTATTACCTTTATGTTCAATATAATTTATTTAATTTAAGCCTACATAATTTAATTTTAGTAATGACTATGTTTAGCCATTGGCTGGCAAAATTCCTGAAGATTTAGCAGTCAACTCCCACAAGCCGGCAGGAGCTGGCCCAGATCACCACCCCCAGCACTGAGCTGCTGCTCCTATTCACCGCCGCCCTTCCTGCTGCATTTACTCACAGGAATAACGCTGAGATCAAGCACAGCATTTAAAATGCAGTCTTTCATGGGAGCCTCCTTGCAAGCCCATAAACTAGGTTGTTTATTATTCCCATTTTACAGATGAGGATCCAGGCGAGGCTAGAGTGACTGAAGCTTAAGAGAAGTTAAGTGATTTATAGCCCAATATTAGATCAAATCTAAACTCCTCAGCCTAACTGCCAAGGCTGTGAGCTGGACAGCTTCTTTGCTTCTTCAGCACCATTTCATTTCTCAACACCATTCAACGCCCTCATCCCCAATGGGCGTCGGAAGAGAACTGGGAATCTAGGAGACGTTTTCTCAAAATCCTTTCTCCCTCAAGTGTGAGAGCCCTTTCTGAGGCAGAAGGGCTGTGTAAGAGCACCAGCCTTGGTTCTAGCTTTGGCTCTGCCTCCGAGATACTGGACCACTCACTCCCTAGGCCTCGGGGTCCCCAGCTGAAGAGTTCGGGGAGCAACAGTGCCCCTGGCCTTTACCCCTCCGGCCTCTAGGCTGTCACAGGACAGCACGTCTGCCTAACAGCCCATGGAAAGAAAGCACAAGGGGCAGCCTGGATTCCATTTGCTGCCGTGTGGCTGGCTCGCCTCCTTCTACTGCTCTCAAACTAGAGCAGGTCCCCCTGTGCGGTCTCCAGGAAGTGCATTGGGTACCCAAAAAGCTGGACCAGCGTGTGCCCTCACAGAAGCTGGGGGACCTCCATAGAGAAGCAGCCGTAAATGACCAGCCGGTCTGGGGGAGGCTGCTCAGATCTGGGGGTGGGAGCGGGCAGAGGATCAGATGACCTGCAGAAGTCTCTGGTGTCTTCTCCCTGAGGGGGCTGGTCTTGTGGGTTTCCTGCGCTAGATGGATTCCAGGCCTGGAATCCATCATTCCCTTCATAATACAAATAATCACCAAATGCGCTCAAGCACTTGGTAGCCTGGATATTCACTCTAGCAATTCTCTGTGTGGACGGTGATTAGACCATCATTATCTTAATGCTTCTTAATTTATCTTTCTGATTAGCAACTTACCATTTTATTTGCAAAAAATAGCCTTCTGCTGGGTGGAAGCCAGCCGAGCACAGCAGCTGTCATTTTCTCTATACTAAATCAGGCCAGGCTTAAGTTGGTTCTCTGGTGATGCTATTTCTTGTGTCTTGGCGCTAACACACACCACTATCCATCACGGTTGTTGTAGAGTAAAGGCTCGCTCCCGGGGGGCTGAGGCTGAGAGGTCATCTCTACCCACGGAGGGGACTGGGATAAGACACCCCACCCCTATGGACTCATCTAGGGAAGGGCTCCCAGAGGCTAGCCCTCATACTGTGATTAAGGGACAGCCCATGGGGCCACTCTCTGTCAACCCTAGGAGTGAGGTCAGTGGTGTGCAGAACAAAATAATAGCTGCCATTGAAAAAGCACACCATGTAAAGCACATGAGACCCATGATTTCATTTAATTCTCAAAACAACCCTGTACACGTGTTCCATCATTATTTCCATTTACAGATGAAGAGACCAGGACACAGAGAGGTTACATAATTTGCATAAGGCCCTCGGGCTCAGAAGTGGCAGTGCTAGTTCTGAGCAAAATCATTTTTCCCTCTTAACCCGACCCTTCCAGTTTTCCATCTTAACTATGAACAAATCATACTGCCTTCTGATTCCTATTTTTTTTTTTTTTTTTTACAGAAAATGTCTCTATGGTTTTCTATACCTAAAACACACTGGTTGCGGATCTGGTGTATTGCTGCTCTGACACTGTCCCTAAAAGGTCCATCACATTTATTCTACTTGGATGTTCAGACACTGCACTTCATATATTTCAATTGCTCCTGTCTCCTCCAGAGAGCAGTATAGCTAGATATGCATGTATATGAGGGAAGGCGGGAGCTGCACTACTTGATTCCCAAACTCTCCAGAGAAGGTCCTTAGGAAAACGGAATTCGCTGAAGGAGGAGGAGGCCATAATACTGTGTTTTAACCTGTGTTCTTGAGGTGTCATCCTTTTAATGATGTATTTTCCTGGGTAACAGATATGCCTTCACTAAGCTCTATCTATGAGACTCTAGTCTGCTCAGTCCAATATGGTGGTCACTTGCCACATGTGGTCATTTAAATGTAAATGTAAAATTTAGTTCCTCATTGTACCAGCCACATTTTACGTGTTCAATCACTATATGTGTCTGGTGGCTACCAAACTGGCCAGCACAGACACAGAACATCTCCATCACTGCAGAAAGTTTTACTGGACGGCACCGGTCTAGACAATTCAGTCCCCTAAACCCACTTGGAAGCCTTTGTAAACTAGATTGGATACCTACATGGTGCAAACTTAATGGTTTATGGTGAAGTATCTCCTCCACTTTGGATTGTATAGCTAGTCAATTTTTGATGTGGTCTCAGCATCAGCCAGGAACTGGTCAGAAATGAAAATCCTCAGGTGCCATCTCAGACCTGAATCAGAGGCCCTGTAGCTTGGGCAGTCTGTGCTTTAACGCTCCAGGGATTCCAATGCTCGCCATACACTTGTTTAGCTGTCCCTTGGGATCTCCTGGGGATTGGAGCCCGCGACCCTGTGGATATGAAAATCCATGGATACTCAAGCCCTTTATATAACATGGTGTAGTATTTGTGTATAACCTATGCATGCATATCTATCTATCTATCTATCTATCTATCTATCTATCTATCTATCTATACATACATATATATATATATATATTGCCTTTCAGGGCTGTACCCACGGCATATGTAGGTTCCCAGGCCAAGGGTCAAATCGGAGCTTCAGCTGCCGGCCTTCACCACAGCCACAGCAACACAGGATCTGAGCCTCTTCTGCGACCTACACCACAGCTCACGGTAACACTGAATCCTTAATCCACTGAGTGAGGCCAAGGATTAACCCCGTATCCTCATGGATCCTAGTTGGGTTCATTAACTGCTGAGCCACGAAGGAAACTCCTCTCCACATGTTAAATTGTCTCTGGATTACTTATGATATCTAATACAATGTAAATGCTAAGTAAATATTTACTGGAACAACTTCAAGTTTGCTCTTCAGAAATTTCTGGACTTTTTAATAATATTTTTGAGCAGAGGTTGATTAAATCCATGGATGAGAAACCTGTGGATACCGAGGCCCACCTGTATAGATAAACAATGATGCCCTGCATTCAGAGACTGCTGTGTGCCAACCACGACAATGAGTACTTAGGAGTATTACCTTCCTTACCCTGGCAGAGACACTGTAAGATAAACATCATATTCCCATTTCACAGATAAGGAACTGAGGTTCTGAGTAGGAATCCCCTAGCCCAAGGTCACATAGCTTCAAAATGGGCGGAGGTAGTTTTCACACCCAGTTTGGCCTGACTCCGAAGCCGGTGCACAACAGCCCCTCGCCCGCAGCTAGCAAGAGAGCTCCTCCTTCCAACAGTCCCTGAAGGTACTTGGGATTGTCTGCATTTACAGGCTGAAGAGTGGGACCCAAGAGAGGAAAAGGAACCAGGACAAACTTCCTAAGGAGCAGCCACGACGACAACACTGTCCTGGCAACAGCAGTTCCACCTTGTCCCAAATAGGGAATGAGTTGGATGTGGGCATCTCAAAGGCCAGGCTCTCACCATTCTGGACAGTGGTCTTTTTCTGGGTCTTTCTAGTTTGGCCAGGCCAAACTCAGGCAACTTGTTTTAAGGGTGCGTGTGAGTTCAGAAGACTGAATTGCTCTATACATAAAATTCTTCCCTGGAAAACTATAGATTTGCTTTTCTTAAGAGTTCAAGAAAACCTCCAGTGATCGTCATAGGAGATTAGAGCTAGAAGCTGCCGTTCCTTCTTTAATCTCTGCGGAAGTCCCTAGGCTGGCAAGCTGGATTTCACAGCAAAGTAAACACGTGATTTGTTTAGTACAAAAGTCATATTCCTGACACATTAAACAAATACCCACTGAGCACCTATGTTATCCAGATCCTTTTCCTCAGGTCCTCTCCTTTAATCTTCAGAACAACCCTCTCAGGACCTGTTACTGAAGACAGTGGCTATTCTCACGCCCACTCGACACATGAGGAAAGAGAGTCATTCATCTGCTAAGCGGCCAGAACTCAAACCCAGGGCTGCTCATTTGGCAAGTTCTCCCTCTTCATGACACACACAAGCCTACTCTGTCTGGCACTGGAGTAAATTAAAAAAGGGACTAGACTCCCGGGGTCTGGGGACAAATACAAGAAAATCTCAGGCAGAGCAGCCTGATAAATACAGAAAGGGAAAGAAGTTCTGGGTGATGGCAGGTCAGCCCCTGGGAAGCCTCTGAAGAGATATTTCTGAAAGGATTTGTATAAATTGGGCCTGTTCTGCATGTTGCTGGAACCCCACCTGACCAAACTGCACGTACATATCCCAGGCTCTCAATCCCTTTCCTCCTGAGGTGGTTTGGAGCTAGTTCTGGCCATCAACTCTTACAGCTCCGGAGGAGAGCCCTGGGCCCAGCGAGCGGCCTGAGCTCCAGAGGATACTGACCCCTGGGTGATCATGGTGTGAGAGCTGCGCTTGTCAGCCCTGACTGGCAAGTTCTGAATTATCCTTAAAGTGTGAGCAACCCCTTGTTCCAGCAAAGGTGTCTCTCTTCTGGCTCCCCATCTGCCTTTTTTTTTTTTTTTTTTTGCTTTTTGCTTGCTTTTTAGTATCTGCAGTATATGGAAGTTCCCAGGCTAGTGGTCAGATCAGAGCTGCAGCTGCCAGCCTACACCATAGCCACAGCAATGCAGGATCGAAGCCACATCTAAGACCTACACCACAGCTCATGGCAACCCCGGATCATTAACCCACTGAGCAAGGCCAGGGATCAAACCCACATCCTCATGGATACTAGCTGGGTTCTTAACCCACAGAGCCACAGTGGGAACTCCTTCTCCATCTGTTTTAACCCTCTGCTAGGAGACCCTCAGCTCCCTGGCCTAAGACAGAGGCCCCACCCTTTGTCTTCCTGGAAAGCAAGCAGGACTGGGGTGACGGAGGGAGGGGCCAGACAGAATCCCTGCACAACCCAGCCACAGATGTCCATCAACCTGGCACCCAGGACAACCAGAACTTGCCCTGCCTGGGTCATTGCCGGATGGGCTGGGCAGGCACGTGAGCATGTCCTTGTCCTTAAGGAGGACTCCAGGCCCTTTGCACAGAGCACTGAGCAATGAGAAACACACATTGGCCATCATGTTGCCCGTCATGTACTCACAAAGGAGCCTGCACCAGGCAGCCCAGTTTAACTCAAATCCAGTAAGGACTTCCTTAAGCTAGTCCAGTTACTCCCTAAATTATGGAGAAAAGCTAGAGAAGACCTATCCCATTCTTGCCCTTGGACTGGCTTGAACTTGTCCTTCCCAACATTTTTGATGCTGAAGTCTGAAGGAGAACTCCCGAATGCCAGACAGAGAGGAACTTTTTTAGGAAAGACACGGCCCTCCTCCTCCAGCCCTAATTTCCCATTCAAGACCCCAAATGCCGCTCCCCAGAAGCCTGCAGGTTAAGAGGGGTGGATATAAGCTGAGCTTCAAGCAGCCCCAGGAGTCTGGGTGCAGGTTCAGGCTGTCACGAGGTGCATATCAAAGCCGGAGTTTAAAAACTGTACTGGGAATAGTGCAATTATCTCGCTTCACCACATTTCTCAGCCCCGACTGAGGTTTAATTAAAGCCAAGTAAAAACACAGAGTCGCCATTTCAGATATCACCTCCACTGCATGCTGGTTAAAAAAAAAAAAAAAATGGAAAGGAAAAAAAAATCCTTTATCAGAGACTTAAAATTTTTTTCTGTGGGTATCTTCCAGCTCAGTTGGATATTATTCCTTCATAACAGCCACTTTAAAGAAAAAAATATATATATTAATATATATGTATAAAATGAGTTAATCCCCCATAATCTCCTTGAGTTGTACCTAAAACACAGTTTCTTGCAGGTGACCTTTTCAGAAGAGGCTGTTCCTATGGCAACCGCATTGTTTGATTCAGTCAAGAGAAAAATGCTGCATGGAAATGTATTTAATTTTGCTTAATTTGATGCTGTATTTAACACTTGCGCCGGCTGAAAGGAGAGAGGTGGAAAAGCAGGAGCCAGCTCATCAGCCACATTCACCAACATCTTATCCTCAGGCCCTAAGGCCCCCCAAGTAGCAGGCTGCCCTCAGTCCCTGCTCCTGGTTTTGGGCTGAGGGAGGGGGCTCCGAGGCGTTCTGCAGAGAAAACAGGGGCAGGACCCACCTGCAGCCCCACAGATGCTGGGCCACTGGGCAGCCATTGCAAGTTGAATAAAAACCTAGCATGCATGGGTGGCAAAGCTTTGGACCAAGACTTAAGAGGCCTGGGTAGAGCCTTTGTTCTATTGCTCCCATGCATTTCCTCATCTGAAACACGAGGCAATTGAATTCAAAGACCTCTCAGGTCTTCTCTTTTAGCGTGACACCTGAGTCCTGTGTGCAGGTCTGGTCTCCTCAAGCCAGCTCTGAGCTTCATGGAAGGAGTGCTGGACTCCAGGTAGACACTCAGCAAACTCAAATACTAGAATGGGAGCCCACTTCAGGGCGTACCACAGCCTGGTCCTGGAAGGTCTGGGTACAGCCTCGCCCCCTGAAAGTCACAGGCCCTGCACCTACTTCTTGTCACACAGGCGTGCCCACAATCACAGACAGAGATCCTAAAGCAGGACAAGTGAGGGCGCTTGTGCAAGGTACCACCCAAGGTGACCGGGATGGAGGATCTCGTCCAAGCTCTCTCGTTTCTAATGGCCCCTCCAAGCCAGGTCTGTGTCCCTGTTTGGAGCAAACATGGTGACCACGAGGAGAAAGAAGGCACAGCAAGACCAAGTGCCCTCCCAGCTGCGGCTGGGTTGGAGAACTGACCTCAGTTTTGCCCCTGCTCCTCCTGCCTCAGCCTGAGCCCAGCGGATGCACAGACCACACATGCACCTCCGTTTGCAGTAAATTCTAACCCCACTGATTAGCTTGATGACCATGGACAAACTAACTTCTCTGGGACTAAGTTTTCTCATCTGAAAAATAAAGGAGTTGACTGGGAATATCTAAAATGTTCTCTGTGATAGGGTTCTCATGCTCCATTCCCGCATGCAAACAGCTAACACCTCCAGTGGTAGACTAGACCAGCCACCTGGGTCCTCAGCCACCACACTGCACTACTGCCAGCCAGCCAGCCCCTCTCCTCGGTCTCCAACTGAAGCCCTCATGTCTCCATCACCAGCCAAGTCCATCAGTGCCACTGTCCTCAACCACAGACTTTGATGACTTTCAGGACCAATCCCACAGTGCCTCAGCTTCCCACCCATCTGAGTCACCATCAGGCCTCAAAACCTCCCAGATTCAGCATCACTGTGTAGACACTCAGCTCCATGCTATGTATGTCCCTCTGAGCGTCCTCCTTCCCTGCCCCCTCCCCACATCCTTTTACCCTGTGCAAAACTTAGTCTGTTCTATCTCCTTCACTTTTTTGACGTAAGTGATTCCTGGTGTACTACTGATGACACGTGTTCTTAGAAATCCTTCCTGGTGGAAGAAGTACTGTCTCCTACATCTGATGTACTTCAGAACGGGAAAGGGAGGACGTCTCTTCCTTGCTCCCCGGCTAAGCTGTCTCTTCCACTTTCAAAAACCCAAGCTCACTTGCAGGCTTATCATCAGATCTCATGACCCCTCCCGCATATGGAATGCCACTCTTCTACTAGCTTCCTGGTCACTTCCCCTCCTGCGTGGATGACTTCAGCATCTGGATCACTGGGCTTTCTCCACTATGGTTCCAGTCTCCATGAAGATGATCCATTCAATAACCTGGCCTCTTAGTTTCCTGACCTTCCTGACTCCAGTGAGCATTCATTCCACTCCCATGGCAGATCTTTAGACTCGGTCAGATCAATCACCGAATCGCCCACGACACGTAGGCTTCCAATGCCCCACTTTTTGACCACCACCACCCCACTTAGAGCTCACTTATTCTGACCCTCCCACTCCAGCAATTCCCCAGCTTCCACTTTTTGGCATCCATAGTCTTCACTCCCTGCATGTGCCAGCTTTCTTCCTTACCCAGCTCTGAGCCCACAGGCCGACCCTTCAACCATTC
>PVHT020000113.1:7329189-7346596 GCA_004024745.2 Catagonus wagneri
GGGGGGGCCTGCACCAGAGCAGCTGAATGTGGCTGGAGAAAAATGACACAAGTTTGCTGACTAGACTTGTTGCAAACATGACCACAAATCTCACTCAACACTATCAGGAAAACCTATTGCACTTCCCTAGAAAATTCAATTTCCCAGTCTCTGGGGAAACCATCATACTTTCCTCTCTCCTCTCCAGTCTCCAACACTCCTACCCAGGACCGTTCTCAGCCGATGACCTTGTATATTTCATAGAGAAAATAGATTTCTGTGAGATGAGAACTACCTCCTCTTCCCATCAACAAGTCCTTCATGGTATCTACATCAGAACCCAAATATGCTGCCTATCCCTCCCCAAAGTCCAACAGGAAAAGAATCCTGGCTCCTATCCAAGGTCAACACCTTTGCTGGGCTCTGAACCCATTCTCCTGTGCCATTTCAAGAACTCTTCCTGCAACTCCTCTATTTCTTCTTGCATTATCACTTTCTCCCTCTTTCCTGGGTCACTTCCACTGGCATGCAAACCTATCTCCTTTAAATAAACACTCCCTTGACCTCACTCCTCCCTTGACCCCCACTCCGTCCTCATTTTCTGGCTCCTCTTTTGCCCTTTCCCAGCACATCTATTCAAAGGAGTTGTCTATACTCACCGACTCCACCTTCTCACCTCTGATCCTCTTCTCACTAAATGAAGCCCATTCCAATCGCCGTTCCACTAAGGACTAACTACCAAGACTACCAATGACCAGATCTTGCTAAAGGAAACGTTTGGTCAGTGCTCCGTCTTCATCTTGCTCTCCCAGCAGCCTCCGGCATAGTCGACCAACTATACCATCTCAAAAAACTTTCTTCTCCAGGTTCTGTGACACCTCCCTCATGAGGTTCTTCTCAGACCTCACTGGCACTCTAAGCCTCCCTTGCTGGCCTTTCCTGAAAACCCTGGAGTGTCTTCAGCACTATTTCTTTCTGTGTCGGCTCTCCCTGTGTGGTCTTACCTTGACCTGAGCTCTAAAAACACGCACACACATATGGGACCTAATCAAGCTGACAAGCTTTTGCACAGCAAGGGAAACCAAAAAGAAAACTAAAAGACAACTTACAGAATGGGAGAAATTTTTTTCAAATGACACAACTGACAAGGGCTTAATCTCTAAAATATATAAACAACTGATGCAGCGCAACCGCAAAAAAACCAACAACTCCATTGAAAAATGGGCAATGGACCTGAATAGACATTTCTCCAAAGAAGATATACAGATGACCAATAAGCACATGAAAAAATGCTCAACATCATTGGTGATTAGAGAAATGCAAATCAAAACTACCATGAGATACCACCTCACACCACTCAGAATGGCCATCATTAACAAGTCCACAAACAACAAATGCTGGAGGGGTGTGGAGAAAAGGGAACCCTCCTGCACTGTTGGTGGGAATGTAAGCTGATGCAACCACTATGGAAGACAGTGTGGAGGTACCTTAGAAAACTCTACATAGAATTATCATATGACCCAGCAATCCCACTCTTGGGCTAATATCCAGACAAAAATTACCTGCAGAAAGACACTTGCACACGCATGTTCACTGCAGCACTATTCACAATAGCCAAGACATAGAAACAACCCAAATGTCCATCGACAGATGACTGGATTAGGAAGATGCGGTATATATACACGATGGAATACTATTCATCCATAAAAAAGGATAAAATAATGTCATTCGCAGCAACATGGATGGAATTAGAGACCCTCATACTGAGTGAAGCAAGTCAGAAGGAGAAAGACAGATGTCATATGAAATCTCTTATGACTGGAGTCTAAAAACACTGCACAAATGAACATCTCAACAGAAAAGAAAATCATGAACTTGGGGAACAGACTTGTGGTTGCCAAGGGGGCGGGGGAGGGGTGGGGGACGGGTGGGAGGGAATGGGGATAACTAGTGCTTTAATGATGGCAAAGCAAGGAGATCCAACTGTATTGCACGGGAACTATATCTAATCACATGTGACGAATTCATATATGTACATGTAACCGGGTCACCATGTGGTACAGTTGGAAAATCTGACAGAAATCTGTAAACCAGCTATAATGCAAAAAATAAATAAATAAATTATATGAAAAATAAAAAATAAAAAATAAATAAATAAAAACCTGTACACACAGGTCTCTTAGATTTATTTTCCCAGCTGTATCTTTCCCAGATTCCCAGAAAACTATGTTCAACCATCTAAACACCTCTGTTTAGGTGTTTACAGGCATCCTAGACTTAGCACATTCAAAACTGATCTTTCAATTTCCCTCCTCAAATCCATACACCCCCTGCTGCCAAGCCTTTTCCATCTAAGTAAAAAGTACACTCTCCACCCACTCACTAAAATCTATGAGTCAGTCTTAATTCCTCCCTTTTCCTCAACCACATCCAATTCATCAGCAAGTCCTCTTGGCTGTGATCCCAGAGTCAATGGGAAAAGAACCACCTGAATCCAACCACTGTGCCCTTTATCCATGGCCATGGCCAAGACCAAGTCCACAGAGCCTCCCCTCAGGCCTCCCTGACCCCACTCGGCAGCCAGACAGGTCTTTCTATACAGAGTCAGCTCTCCCCTCCCTTCCACTCACACTTTTCCAATGGTTCCCACTGCAAGTGAGTCAGAGCCATATGCCTGTGCACAGCCTCCTGAGACCCTCTCAATGGCCCCCTGTCTGCCTGTTTGATCTCATTTCTCTTCATTCTCCTTCTCACCTAATTCCCAGGTTCAGTCCCAACTTGGCTACTTTGTTCTTCCTTTTCCATCTACTGGAGGTGCTCTTCCCTCCCATCCACACATGGCTGCCACCTTCTTATCCACCCACTTTCAATACAAATATCTCCTCCTTGGAATTCCCACCCTGACTCAGTGGAAACAAATCTGACTAGCATCCACGAGGACATAGGTCCGTTCCCTGGCCTCGCTCAGTGGGTTAAGGACCCGGTGTTGCCCATGAGCTGTGGTGTAGGTTCCAGACGTGGCTTGGATCTGGCGCTGCTGTGGCTGTGGTGTAGGCTGACAGTTGTAGGTCCGATTCAGCCCATAACCTGGGAACCCCCAGGTGCAGCTCTAAAAACAAAGACCAAAAATCCCACAAAAAACAAACAAAAAAAATCTCCTCCTCAGAGACCCTTCCTCAACCCCAGCCAAGGCACCATGCCCTGACCCTAGACCCTATTTCATCTTCATCACAGTATTCATCAGTACCTAACATTTTCTTATTTCCATGCTTGTCCCTTGTTTATTCACTCTTTCCCTCCCCATCTACGTATTTATTTATTTGGCCGTGCCCACAACATGCAGAAATGTGCCCCAACACTGCTGTGGTGTGGGCCAGGGGTCAGACCACACCACAGCAGTGACCCAAGCCACAGCCAGATCCTTAACCACTAGGCCACCAGGAACTCCTCCCTCCCCACTTAGAATAAGAACTCCCTCATGGTGGGGACTCTGCCTTGTTCAGCACTATTCCCTGCACCTACTACAAAGCCTTGCACACCGAGGAACTTAATATTTGTTGACTGTCTGCTGGAAGGAAGCAACCTGCAGTTAGACTTGGGGCAGAGGAACGCTGAGGCCCACCATAGAGCTGGAGAGGGCAGGCCTGCCATCTCCCTTCTGTGAGCTGCACCACGCCTGGCTCACAGCCAGAGCATGAGAAATACATAGGATGCAGCGCGTCTTGGAGTGGAGGTTCTCGTAGCAGCCCCGACTAAGCTTCCACCTAACGCGGTGGAGTCTGACCTTGCTGTGATGTCACGTGGTCACTGAGAATCCTAGACTGTTCAGTGAGGAAGCCCAGTGCCTGAAAGGATGGCCCCGGTCAGTCTCCTCTTTGTAGACTGCACTTTGTACAGCGCTGTGCTTCTAATTTGTACATCCTTGCCTGTGTTCTTGGTGTCTACTTGCTCTGCGGTTCATCAAAATGTAAAAAAATTAAAAATGGCCACCATTTGGTGAAGAGCTCTCCTCTGTGTCCCGGACCAGAACCACAGAGATGACAGAGCCACACACAGCACGACCCCCTCTGTCTCTCATGAGGGCAGAAGACCCTCTCCGGGAGCTGGGGTGCCTCATCTTCTGCTGCCAAACCTCCCTCTCCCTTCTGGGGTCAAGCACTCCCTTCCCCAGGACCCTAAGGTCAGGAACACAGCGGCCAGGAACGTGGGTCATGAGGACCTGGGCAAGACCTAGCTCAGATGACTCACGGGCAAGGTGCCTGAGATCTCGGAGTCTCGGCGTGGAGTGGGGATAATCACACCTAGCTCAAAGGACTAGTAGAAAAGTAAATGAGGTGGTAAACGCAAAGTGCTTAGCACAGCTCTGGACACAGAGGAAGCCCTCAACCTGTGAGAACGGCCGTAGGTACTAGGTCCAGTTCCACCCTCCGGCCCCAGAGCCGGTGTAAAGCCACCTTCATCATTGTTGGGAGGAAGGATCTTCTCATTTGGCCTCGCACTGGTCTTACTCAGAAGGCAGAAGATTCTTATTCTGCTGGTTCTGCCCCCATGTCACATGGTCCCGGAGGCTAAGTTCCCAGAGGAGCTGGGCTAGCCACACCCGCACCCTCGAGGATCTCACAGCTCAACCAGGAGTTAAGCACTGAAAGTCTTTGCTGATTACGGGAAAAAAACCCAAACTACAGTACGTTAGAGCTGAAAGGACCCTCCCCTGCCCCTAGAAATCATCTAGTCCCACCTGCCCATTTTTCTAATTAGGAAACTGGAGCCGCAGGAGCCCACAAGGCCACACAGAGGGAGCCGAGGCCTCCCGGCTGGGGGGCGCCAGCCCAGCCACCCTCACCCTGCGGCTCCTCGGCGGCAGAACCACGTGTGAGACACCAGCGCAGGCGGCACTTCACACCCCGAGCCTCTCCACCCAGGCCGAAGCCGAGAAACTTCCTCTCCGCGTCATTTTCCCTCACCCTTCAGGGAAGAACGGCCGAAGGGGCGTTTTGGGGAGGGAGGGCGACCCCGCAGGAGAAGGCTGGCTGCGGAGCCCCGCTGGCTTCCCGCTGCCCCCGCGGCCCAGGTCTCTTTTCCCGATTCACCTCCGCTCCTTTTGCATTCTCCTTTTTCCTCGCTTTGCCTGGGCTGCCTGCCTTTTCGGCTGTTTGCTTAGAAGCTGGGCTCTGTTTGCTGAGCCGTTATTCATTTTCATATTACCTGGGATATTTTCAGCTGCTCCTCTGGGTTTTTAGGAGAATTTCAAGTGATGAGGAGCAACGTGGCTGCAAACGCAAACACGCCTCCATGACCTCTGAGCCTCGCCGGGGAATTGTTCATCTTATCAGCCGCCTGCCTCACTAGCACAGCCGCCATCTCCTGGCCTGACACCCCGCCTCTCACCCTGGGCTTCTGAGGAGCAGGAGACGCTTTCAGGCAAACAGGCTGCACGTTTTCACAAACCCAAGACTGAGGCAGCGCGCTGACTGGGGTCAGTGACACGTGGGGCCTTTGGCCTTGCCTCCCCTTGCAGGACAGCCTCCCTGCACTGCAGCCAGACCCGAGAGCGAGCATCTCAGAGGAGCTGCCATCACGCCCAGAAACAAAGAGCAGTGAGGCAGCTGGAGAAGTCGATTCTCTCTCCTTCCACAAACAGCTTCAGAAAGCCACTGGTCCCTGCCGCTCCTCCATACACACTGGGCCGCTGAGCTGAAGGCCTGGGAGTAGGTGGGGACGACAAAGGAAGGAAAACACCAGAAAGAAGAAGGCTGCTCCTCTGGGAAGCACTGCCCAGCGATCTGTTTACTTGACAAGGTCAAAGCCTGAGGAAGAGCTCTTTAATGCTCAGGCCGGGTCCAGGGTGGAACAGGGCCTGAATCCTCTATATCATGGAGGGGACAGGAAGTGGGGGCACCAAAGGACATGGACAGTGGAAGGAACACGCAGTGTCAGATCCTGACCGTGTCTTGGCCAGCCCATATAGTAGTCACATGACCCTGGCAAGTCAAACTTTCTACGTCTCAGTCATCTCAGTTATAAAACTGGGGCCACAGGACCATCTCAGGGTTAACGTGAGCATCAGGAAGCTGTGAAGGGCTTGGTAAGTGCCAGGCGTTACTCATCCAGAGTCAGACATTCCATCAGCAGATCAATCACCGAGGATCCAGAATCAGCCGTGTTGAGACAGACTCACGGAAAAACACCTGCCGTGCTGTCCTCACACCCCCACGCTTGCTGAGACCCAGAGGCACCACAGCTGCCAGCTCTCACCGCCCCCCCCCTCCTCCAGGCCTCCACGCAATTTGTTCCAAATGTTCCAGGAGACTAGGCAAGAGGCCTAGGTTATTGGATGTTTGTCAGGTTTAATAAAAGGCCCTGAGTGGCTCTGGGCTTGTTGTGTTCTCTGGGTTTGTCACTGTAGCACTGGTAGCCCATGATCCTGCCACTCCAGGCACTAGACATCAGGAAAGCAAGAGCAGGTTTCATCAACAGGGCTGAGGGACAAGCGGGGCCTCTCCCACGGGAGTGGGCAGCAGCTTCCCCATCAGCGCACCAGGCCCCTCAATGGCTCCAACTGGAGTTACTTCATTCTGGGCTCCGTGGGCTGAGCGAGAGGAGCCAGAACAGACTCTGGCCCTCAAGCTGGAGCAGGGCTCACAGAGGAGATGATTCTTTATGGCCCCTGTGGATTTTTTTCCTTGAAAAAGTCATCAAGTTACTGCTGTCTTTCCCTTAACTCTGCTAGTTTCATGACAGGACAGACACTGAGGGACTAAGCAGAGCTGAAACCAGAGCCCCTGGAGGACAGGGACTGAGTCTTCTCTGAAAACCAAGCGCCCCGCAGAGTGTCTAAGGCATGGGGTGTGCATTGTGAGGACTGAGTGAATGAATGAACGAACGAAGATGGGGTGAGGCCGAGAGCTGAGCCAGCGGTGCACTGCAGTGTAATGACAGGACTAGCTCGATTAAGAAAAGACAAACACAGAACATGTGTCCAGGTAGCGTTCAGCATCAGAAAAGTCCAGAAAGACACTATGAATCTCTTCACACACAGAACACAGTGAACAAGTGGGAACGTGGTCTTCGAAAAAAGGCCAAAGTCCATTTTCTAAAAGCCAGGCGCATGGCTGACAAAGAAAGCCGGTATATAACCAAGGGCCTGCACGGGGCGAAGCCCCGTGGCCCCTACCTTAGGGAGGAGAGGAGGGTAGGGCTTGGAGCAGCCAAGTTGTTCAAAACCCTCCAAACCCCTGGGAGTATCATCAGCCCCCTATGAAGGTCACGAAATCAAGTCACCGGGGGTTCATCCCCGTAGAATCTTCTGCTTCATCCCCAGGTCAGGCCAGGTTTGGCCTCCTTGATCCCAGCCAAGAGAGAGCCCCTGACAGGCCTGGAAAACCCATCCCACGATGCCTCCCTCTCCAGTCAGACGTCACCCTCCCCAAATAGCACACGCCTGTCATAGACACAGACCCAGGCGCCCAAGTGCGGGGAGGAGAGCGGTGCTGGCTATGATTTCCATGCTTCTTTCCACCACCCTATTTTGGGAGACGCGAAAGGCAGTGAGCATTGGAAGAGCCCGGCTGGGAAGGTGGGCTGGGAACCACTTGTTCCAATATTCTCCTCAGTGGAATTATAGGCTGAGGAGGCCGCACTGGCCTTCTAGACAACAAGTGGCACATGGCTAACTACATACTAAAGATGTTTTCAAGGCACTCGTTGTCCCCTCATTATTCTCCACCCCACCAACCATTAATGTGGGTCTGGGCCACAAGGAAATGGAAGAGTTTTATCCTGGGAACATACACTGGATGATGTGATGCCGGGCACGGAGGCCATTAGAGAAGGTACCCAGTGAGGGAAAGGCTGACAAATGCCATAAAACCAAAATTAAAAAACCCCCAAGACTCCAGTCCAAAGTCTGGGCCCTTGAGATAATGCGTGGGGGGGCGGGGCAGGGCAGGGCAGGGTCAGCAGTGTCTAAGGAGAGCCATTCACCTACGGCAGAGGGAGGACTGCACTGGGATCCAAGAAGCAAAGGATGCTGATGTCACTCACCTGGCTCTCAGGATCCCTCCTCGGGCGAGTGGCCAGTAACGGTATAGTCTTATTTGCAAGGCTGTGCTAAACCCAGAGGAACTGATAAATCCAGAAACACTGAGCTATTCAAATACTAGCCGTGGATGCTTAAAACCTGGGTGGGGAGCTGCTCTAGTAGACAGGTTCCTTAAGGGGGAAAGAGAATGAGCAGAGGCAACAGTGTAAGATTCAAGAAGCGAGGATGGTCTCATCTCCATCGCCCATCTCGTTGACTATTGTATCTCTAGTGCCAACAATGCCCAGCACAGATGAAGCACTCAGGATATTTTAAGAAAACAGATAAAAGCTAGCATGAACCCCAGTCTCCAGGAAACGCTTTGTTACTGTTCCCTAAGCCAGTCCCTGTGGGAACTCACCAAAACACCTTGTCCCTACCCACAAGATGCAAGAAACGCCTATAGCTTTAGGACGTATGCCACCAAATGCACTGGAAGAGATGGAGATCCCCACCCCACCTCTGCCAAAGAGAGCAGCGAGTCTCCCGTCTCATTCTCAGACTCGATCTCAGCCTCACGCCGGGCAGTGGACACCATCTACCTCCATCAACCAAATTCATGCAAGTAACAGTGGCTAAGCGGGCTTTGCCTGGGAGAATGTGTCACGTGTCTGCAAGTGATAGCAGGCAGGCTGGATCCCCCAGCCCTGGCATTAATTGTAGCCCATGTGCCATGATTACAAAGTGGAATTAAATGACATGACAAATTAAAGAGTTATCTTTTCTAATAAATATTTTGCATAGGATGTGTTTATAACAGCATTAATTATTTACGCTGCCATATAGAGAAAGCATAAATATAAAGAGATCAGACGATTCCTGTAGGAAAAATAAAACGAAAATTTCCATCGGGATGATGAATACCCACGGGGTTCTTTAGGGTGAGTCTGGGCTGGGGCTGGGGGGAGGTGGCGCGTGAGGGACATCTTGAGAACAAATCTGACAAGCGTTATCAAGGCTTTTGAGGGAGGAATATGTTAAAAATGAAAGTGAGTACAGAAAGTTTAAATATTTAATACCTGCATTAATTCTAATTCATACTTTATTTTTCAGATTAAAAATTTACAAGAATTCCTATCTCTTTCATCCTTCTCCTGCCACGAGACACTTTGCGGTCACAGTTCCAGAGAGCACCTTTAGAAACACCTGGGTAAAAAAAGGTCTTGAGACGGCAGTGCCCCCGCCATGGCGTGGCACCCTCCCCCTCCAGGCAGCTCCCCCAGCTCCCCCAGCTCCCCCTAGGAAGCTACAGTTGTTGGCCTCTGGCGCCAGAATGACTGATGGAACCAAAGCCACTTCCTGGCCTCCTCAGCCCGTCCCAGAGAGGGCCATGGTATTCTCAGAGCTGACGCAGCCAAGTTGTGGGTTTAAAGTGCTCGCCTGAGTCCAGATCTTGCAAGTAGAGAAGAAACACCACGACTGAACAAATTTCTCTTGAAAACAAGGCATTTCTGTCACACACAGCCCCCAGATCCCTGCCCCCCATCAGCTTTTATTCTAAGGCTTACCAAACCAGATTTATAGACTTGAAATGATGCTACTGCAAAC
The DNA here is from genome assembly GCA_004024745.2 of Catagonus wagneri. NCBI lineage: Eukaryota > Metazoa > Chordata > Mammalia > Artiodactyla > Tayassuidae > Catagonus > Catagonus wagneri. The sequence continues at coordinate 7,338,797 of PVHT020000113.1, forward strand.
GAGAAATAATTTGGAGGCAAAGGCGGAGGAACTTCCAGAATGCAGCGGCTGAGGGAATAACTTCCGCACCTGCGCTGGCTCCCAGCTTCAGCCCGGTCCCTGGCCCAACATTAAGCCAATGAGCAAATGCCCCTCATAATAACAGCAAGAGATACCCCTGCATGCCTTGAAAAGACACTTTCCCACATCACCTTCGACCCCGAGGTTCCATAAAGTGGTCAAAGGGCTGTTAATAACCTTTCATTTCACACACAGGAAACCCAGGTTCCAAAAGGCCGTGTGACAAGATCTCCCTACTCCAAATCAAAATTCTTCCCACTGTTATGACGATGAAGCTTCTCAAGTGTATGGTTCCCAAGCCCTAAATATGGAGGAAAAAGGGAAAACTGGACCAAGAGATGCCTTTTGACCCCACTCTCTGACTTCTGAGCGGAAGTCTGCCTGCTGGGCCTACACCTTTAGACACGAGAACAAGGGGGCGGGGGTGCAGTGACTGCTCTCTGTTCAACTGGAGCAGAGTCCCGCTGGGTCCGGGCTCCTGTGTTTCTTCTGAGACTCTCGTGGCCCTTAGGCCAGAGATGCTCAGAGGACAGCTGCTGACAAAGTTGTCTCAACATCCCTCTGACCCTCTGGGCTTTAAATTGTCAGCTTCTGATGTGGTGTTTTCTCCCTCTCGGGCTCACAGCTCTCAGTCCCTCCCATCACTTACCACAAACTCCTGTACCAAATACCTTCATAAAGAGTGCTGATTAGCTCCTTGTTCTAATCAGGCCTCTGCTCAAAGACAATACCCTGCCCCCAGCCCACTCCTCCTCTTGCGTCTGCTGATCCACAAAGTGCCTGTAAATCAGCAGAGAAAACACACACACATACACAGTCTCCTCCATCAGAAAGCTGAGCAGGAAATCTCGCCTGTGGCAGGATCAGAGCTTATCGATCTGGTGCTAGGAGATGTTTGGGGTTGTTTGTTTTTTTCACTCCCAGATATCCGCTGGAGTAGGGCCAGCCCTTTAAATGAGATGAGCAGAGCTAAAAATCACCCCAGCTTAACATTTGGAGAGCAAAATTCCTCCTTCTTCCTCTTTCTTACTTTATTCAAAAAGGCTGCTTCTGAAGGGGCCCCAGCAGATGGAGGGCAGGACCAGACGAGCTCAGAAATACTGGCTTCAGACACAGCCCTTCCCCGGCAAGCCTCCGGCACCAGCACATCCTTCCAGGGACGGGTGTGGTCTGCGTGGGCGCAGGAGCGTGCCAGTGAGCACGTGGAGATAAGGTGGCTAGAGCAGCTGCTCGAGCTTTGCCAACAAGTCTACCCACTTCCCCCGGCCTCACCGCTTGTGAACTTTTCAGATACTGAGAGAGAAACAGAGGTAGCAGAAAAGAAGGTAATTTAGCCAGACGAATCTGCTGATCAGGGCTCATGCTGTGTGGATGACAATAACAGACATGGTGACAGCAATCACAGGCTGACACCTTGTAGGAATAGAACCCTTTCCTCTTAAGGGCTCTAACAGCCTCTAGCTCACCACCATAAAAATCAAAAGAGAGATACAGTGTTTGCAGAAGGCGCACTCCTAAGATCCCAGCGCAGTGAGGAGCACATTACAGGCATTCTTGTTTTTCTCATTTTCCTCCATTCTGTCCTCATTTCTGAGTGCTAACTAAAATGATTTAAAGCCTGAGTCAAGTATGGGAAGAAAGCACTGAGGCCTCTCCTGCCCCCCAGGTCTTGTGCATAGACTGGTTTCGCTGCTGTAAGAAAAGAGGCAGCTGCGCAGGTGAACGAGAGGCCCCCGCCGGCAGCAAGGGAAGAGGAAGGAGTCATGTTCTTCCTTCTCGGTGGAGGAGCTCTGGGCAGAATGAAGTGGGATCATTTCTTTTCTTTTTAAGGCTGTTACCAGAGGCATGGGGAAGTTCCCAGGCTAGGGGTAGAATCGATGCTGAAGCCGCAGGCCTACGCCACAGGCTCAGCAACTCAGGATCCAAGCCGAGTCTGCGACCTACACCACGGCTCATGGCAACGCTGTATCCCTGACCCTCTGAGGGAGGGAAAGGAATCTGAATGTCTGGAATCCTTTCCCCTGTGCCACAATGGAAACTCCAAAGTGGGATCATCTTAATTCATAAACCTACTTTTAGTTTTAAAAAGCTGTTTTCCGGAGTTCTCTTGTGGCTCAGCTGGTTAAAGATCTGGCATTGTCACTACTGTGTCTCTGGTTACAGCTGTGGCATGGGTTCGATCCCTGGCCCAGGAACTGCCACATGCTGTGGATGCGGCCAAAAAAAAAAGGGCTGCTTTCCAAAGAACTAATACTCTCTTTCCACCTGCACCCCCACCAGCCAACCCCTCCAAAAAAGCAGGCCTGTCCCTAAGTCCCTCTTTTGCCAAGCATTTCACTTGCTTGGGGAGAGTGAAAGGTTCAAGAGTAAAGGAAATCACAACGCTAAGTGCCTTCTGAAACCAGTGAGACATAGACCCATTCAGAGGCATTTTCCTAAAAATGAGGTAAAGTGAGAAAGCAAAGGATGGGGGGTCAGGGGACTGATCAGCTGTGTGACCTTGGATTAGTCCCTCAGCCTGTCTGAGCCTCAGTTTTCTTCCTCTAAAAGCAGAGACATCTTACCTCCTTGGGGGTCTGATTCTCCTAAACTAATGCTCACTGAGTTCCTCCCGCACGCTGGCCATTCTTGCATTTATCTTTTCATTCAGTTCTCTCAAGAACCCTGTGAGAAAGGAGCTCTTCTCCTGCTGAGAGATGGGACAACCGGACAGAGGGCAGAAGCAACCTGACTATGGGATGGAGCCCAGGGGTTCTGCCCCGTGGTCTGCGCAGCCTCCGCTCACCACCGCTGTCTCCTGACGGGCAGATGAGGTCACGTCCACATGAGGCCTTTGGAAAGGTGGTGTTACTTCTGAGAATCTAGACAACAAAGGGAGGAGAAGGACACTTTTCCTTTTTCAAATGCCGCATTCAGAGTCCTCTTTCTAGACCCTCGGCAGCCAGAATTTTCTCCTTCCCTTGTGCTAGAAGCACTGCCTCACAGATGACCCACAAACCTTAGGGGGCAGCTGGGGGTGGGGGTGGGGGGCGATGCTGGGAGGGCTTCCCTCCGTCCGGAAACCTGAGACAGCCCTGCATCGCTTCTGCACCTCTGCCCGGCTCCCAGAGGCCCAGGGCAAGACCTCTCCCCGTACCAGACGCCAGTGTCTCCATCTGGAATGAGATCATGTGAGCAAAGTTGAGCAGCCAGCCAGGGCGAGGCAGTGGGGGCGGGAGAGCTGAGACAGGCTGGGGGGTCTTGTCATCGGGCCATCTGTGGTGCCAGGGACTGGTGGGACCATCTTAGATGTTGCTGAGGGACTTGAACAGAGCAGGGTCTTGGAACTTTTTGTAGAGGCTGATGTCTTCCAGGTGACTTTGTTCATAGGATTTGAAATAAGGGTGTCATGGTCATAAATGTTTAGGAAGCCCTATGTTAAGCTCACCGTTTTTTTGTTTTTTTTTTTTGTTTGTTTTTTTGCTCTTTAGGGCTGCACCCGAGGCATATGGAGGTTCCCAGGCTAGGGGTCGAAGTGGAGCTGAAGCCACTAGCCTACACTGGCCACAGCAACATCAGATCTGAGCCGAGTCTGACCTACCCCACAGCTCACGGCAACACCAGATCCTCAACGCACAGAGCAAGAGGGACTGAACTCGAAACCTCTTGGTTCCTAGTCATATTCGTTTCCACTGCGCCATGATGGGAACTCCCCTTAACTAATTTTCTTGAATGCTGGACTCAGTTAACATCTTTAAAATTGTCCTGTAACTCTTCAAAAGGGGGTGTCCACACAGCGTTTCCCAAGTTCACTTGGTTTGGAACTCTTCCCCCCCATCCCCCGGCCGCCTGCACTGCAAAGCCCACTTCGGAAGTACTAATCCGAGGCAACCCTCCCATTGCAGAGATGGGGCCAGAGGAGGATGGGAACTCACGTGCCTTCTAAAATCAGCCACCTTCCTGAAGGCCCCTCATCCCCAGGGGGCTGAGAATCCCTCCCACCTGTTTCCAGGGATTAGGGAAATTGCCTGGCTGCAGCTGTGGTGTGTGGAAGAAAGGAATCTGTCCCCTCCTTGTAAGGGGGTGGGTGGTATAGCGGATGGGGGAGGGGAAGGAAGAACTAGGCCCCTTGACAGTGAGGAACCATTTAACAGAATAGAGGGGCAAGATGGCTGCACAGGTCACCCCAGGAACACTCTGTGCCTCCCCAGGTCTTAGCAGGGACCACCCCCGTCACTTCTCAGGACACCAAGTCCCAGCCCCAGTGTTCAGTCCTGCAGTTATTAGGTCTGCTCAGAGACACTCTCCCTGGCCTGTTTCCCCACTTGCTAATGGGCCCTTTCTAGAAATAAATTTATGTCCAATAACAAAATCCCCATGATCCCCAAATTCATAGTCACCTGAGCTTCATTCCAAGGGACTTGGTGTCTCTCACAGTTTCTGCCGCTAAACCTTGAGCTCAACCAGGGAGAGGAGGGGGCTGGGAAGAGATGTCCTCTGCCCAGGAATGGAGGCACGAAGGCCCCACCCCACCTCCACGCCCCAGGCAATCCATGTCCCCCCTCAGTTTCTCACCCAGAAAATGGGCCAAGGTCCTAGGTCCTCATCTGTCTGTTCTGCTCTAAGGAGTCTCCCTGTCTGAAGGTGTCAGGCATGGCAGCAACCTGCTCAAGTTCAGGGAGTTTATTCCAAAGGGTCTTGAGAAAAATGGCCTTTCCCACCTCTAAACCTGTGTAGAGGACTGACTCTAACCCTGACATCCCTGAGGTCACTGGGGGGTGGGATGGAATTCTGATGGTGCTGGGGAGCTGCGTGGAAGGGCAGAGAAGGAGGCCAGTAAAAGCCCCCTCCCCCGCCCATCATACACCATTCCCGGACTTTCTCCTCCCAGCTCTGAGCCCAGCCAAGGCAGCTGTTGTCCAGATCCAGACAAAGACCTGATACTTCTTCCAACCAGGCCGAGCTGGGCGGTCTGTGGATGGGCGGAGGGGCGGGACCGTGGCAAAGAGAGGGGGCAAGGGAGAGCCGGGGCCGGAAGAGAATCTGCCTGGCCTGTCCTCTGGCCCACGCCCTCTGCCCTCTGCGCTGAGACAAGACTGGAGAGGGCCACTTTCTGTGGGGCCCAGTTTGGCTCTCGGGCAGCCTCTCCCCCTCCTGCTCTGCTCCTCAGCCACATGCCCTTGGGCTGAGCTAAGTCCAGAACCCGGCTGAGTAGGGGAATTGTTCTGAGAAAGTGGCCCGTTGGCTGGTTGCTATGGAAACCGACATACCACAGTGCTGACCCCGGAGAGGTTTAGCACGCTCCCCCAGCAGGGATGCCAGCAGCTGGACTGCAGCTGTTACCTCGTAAGTGGGGCTGGAGCCTCCGCCAGCAGTCCCTGCTGTTTGCCTAAACTAGCCCCGGCAGCAGAACCCCTCCACTTGCCCCCAACCCCAGGCCCCGTGCAGCCGCCCCCTCCTCCAGCCGGGAAGGGGAAGGGTGTGCTGAGTCTGCCCAGGCAGCAGCGGGTGTGCGGAGGGGTAGAATGCACGCGGACGAGAGCATAGCGCATCCTCGAAGAGCGGTGCAACACCCTCCCACTGTGGGTCTGGGGAAACTGAGACCCACAGAAAAGGGGGGACTGGCACACAGACGGTGGAGCTTTGCTTATGGCCCTCCTTATACAACTGGGCATGCGCTCCAAGACTGGACAGGAGCCCTTGACCCGGCTTCGCTCCAGGTCACAAGCACGGGGCTGAGGGGCACTCCGGATTGCACAAAATGAGTACCAACAACTGATCACAGAAGTAGAAAAAGGGACACACAAAGAAGGGGAGGGAGTCGGGGAGCAGTGGGGGACGGAGACAGAGGTGCAAGGGGCAGGGAGTTAGAGGAGGGAAGAAATGGGTGAAGAGGTGCCCAGACAGAGGAGAGGCTGGGTCTTGGGGACTTCTCTGCCCTGCCCTCCCCAAGCACGTGGCCTGAGGACTGTGCCAGACGGGCCAGGGAGGGGGGCAAAGGTGGAGGGGTATAAAAATTGGTGTCGGGTCAGCACCTCCGGCCATCCCACAATGCCTTGAGCTCCCCAAGTGGCGCAAAGCAAACACAGCAACCTGCCTCCCCTTCTAGTACGAAGCTTCAAGACTCCAGCCGGAAGCTAAGCAAACACCCACAGCTGGAGAGGTGAGACGGCTCTCCCTGGGCTCCCTATCAGCCATCAGTCCTCGTGTGGCAGCTAGAACACAGTTCCTTTCACTCCTGAGCAGTCTGCTTCACACCAGCTTTGCTCTGACCCTTGTCCCCAGCCTCAAAGGTCACTCAGGCCCACTCCCTGCCCGCTTCCCATCCTCTAGAACTGGACCATGAGCACGTGTTCCCCTCCCCTCCTCCAGAACCCCTTCACTGCTTCTGACGAACTGATACCCCTTTTTACTGCTCTCCCCCTCGAGCCACCCTGAAATCATGGGTTGCGGGCAACTTGGGGGCCGCTCTGCATCCTCGCACCCCTTTGAGCTGTTGGAAGTTGTTCTCCTCCTGAAGGCTTCGCTCCACTGACACGGGAACAGCTTGGGAACGCGCCGTGGACGTAAACTCCCTCACTGAAGGCTGGCTCTGGGGCCAGCCAGCAGCTTGTATTTTCATTGACCACCTTTTTGGGAAAAACCTGGTTCTCAGGTGAGGACATCTATTGTATTTGCAGCTCTGACAAGAACAGCACCAGATCTGGTGTCCTGCTCCTCTGAGTCACCTCCCCGCCTTCAGAGCAAGAACAGCTGGGCAGTTCTGGACACTTAGCCTTGACTTGGGGGCTGAGAGGCGTGCACGTAGAGGGGCCTGGAGGCGGCCCCTGGCCAGCGAGGCAATCAAAGGGTGCCTACTGAACAATGACGCTGCACCTGGTACCGCGGGTGTGGTGCTGAGGCGCTGAGGGAAGAAGTCTCCGGCAAGGCTCCCTGCAGAAGTTTGCAGTCTTAATGGAAGACTAGACTGACCTACCGCACAAAGCGGACAAACCAGTGCTCGGCGGCCGCGCCCCCTGCGGGCTGATGCGCCGGGAACTGAGGCCTCCCGCTCTCAGGAGAAGAGATGCCAGCGGGAGGGTCACCGTGCCCATTGCTGGAGGCCAAGTGCAGATGCTCACTCAGCAGTGATAGGTCTTGAGCAAACTGTGGCGGTGGTGGCAGAACCAGATCTGCCAAACCCTCCCGGTGGTGCAACCCCAGACAGAGGCTCCCTCTCGCTCCTCTTGGAAAAGACACGGATGCAAACACGCAGCTCCGGGAAGCAGCGACATCCCAGCCTGATAGGGCATTTCTTTACTCTCTCACCAGCGCTTTCAGGACAAGAAATGGGCCATGGCCCAGGACCTGGAGGCCAGATCACTCTAGGACTTGGTCACATTCCACCCGACTGACGACCATTTTCAGTTTCCACAGTCATTGCCTCACTTAGATCCCTACCCTATCCTGCGATGTGGGTGCAGGCATTACACCCACGTCACAGACGATGGGAAAGAGGCCCAGGGAAATGAGGGGCTGAACTCAGCAGAGCCAGAACTCAACCACGGCCTTCCCAGGTGGGCCCGACAGGGGAAGCTTCTGTCTCTCACGAAATCTAGCCCCTGGTATTTGGTCAGTAAGCATCACAGCAGGACGACACAACGTTGCCCTGGAGGTGTGTTTAGCTGCATCCGTGTGTGTGTGTGTGTGTGTGTGTGTGTGTGTGTGTGTGAGAGAGAGAGAGAGAGAGAGAGAGAGAGAGAGAGAGAGAGAGAGAGAGAG
>PVHT020000113.1:7347596-7387603 GCA_004024745.2 Catagonus wagneri
GAGAGAGAGAGAGAGAGAGAGAGAGAGAGAGAGAGAGAGGGAGAGAGAGAAGGTGTGTGTGTGTGTGAGTGTGGTAGGGGCGCTGGTAGAGGATGCAGCCCAGCCTGAGGGAGTGGTCCCCTTCCAGGGAGGGTCACCTCAGCTGCTCAGCTGCCTTGAAGAGATGGCAGCAAAGGAAACTGAAGAGTTTTAAGTTGAATTCATTTCCTTTTTTTTGTCTTTTTGCCTTTTCTAGGGCCGCACTTGCAGCATATGGAGGTTCCCAGTCTAGGGGTCCAATCGGAGCTACAGCTGCTGGCTTACACCACCGCCACAGCAATGCCAGATTCAAGCTGCATCTGCGACCTACACCACAGCTCACGGCAGTGCTGGATCCTTAACCCACTGAAAATGCCAGGGATCAAACCCACAACCTCATGGTTCCAAGTTGGATTCGTTAACCACTGTGCCACGACAGGAACTCCAAGTTGAATTCACTTCTAAAGCATCCTCAAAACTCCCAACCTCTGCGAGCAGCAAACATCTTTCTGATAAAGAAACCAAACGCCAGAGAGGAAGGGTAGGTGGGCAACGAGGAGTGAGCTGGGATGGGCAGCAGGGAGCAGAGCGCGCGGTGAAGAGCAGAGGGTCTGCAGGGAGATGACACCAGAGGCCAGGCCCGCCCCCGGCCAGGCTCACCACAGCATAGTCCACTGCTGGCCAGTCCTCTGCAGCAAGGGAAGTGGGGCCCTCCCAACAGTCCTGAGAGGAGAGACGCCAAGGGTGCCCCTGAGCTGAAGCAAAGCATTGAGTGGGACCATCCTCGGGGCCAGGCCCCGCAAGCAGGAACCAGATCACAATGCCTTGTCTGTGAAGACGCCTGGGGAGCATGGACATACTGGGGCAGAAGAGCCCATGCACAGAGAGGCCCTGAGCGTGCCCGATGGAAAGAGACCAAGCCCCCAGTGCACACGGAGCGATCTAGAACCAGAACCACAAGCTGGAACAAAAAGGTCACTATATTTTTACTTTATTGGTCACTTATAGGATTTTTCAAAATGCTGGAGCTGGTGGAGATTTTAGAGACCACTTTTTATGTGTACTGCCTCATTGCCTAGAACACAGCAGGTATTCTCAAATGTTTGTTGAATGAATGAATGAATGAATGAATGAATGAATGAAGAGGGAAGAAAACTCCGAAGCCTGCAACTGATACTCATAATGATGTGCTGAGACCCTAAGACGACAAACCTTCTGAATCATCCAGGAGAAAATGGTGCTCTGGACGCTTGCTAACTCCCTTCCAGGGTTGGGTTTGAAAACCAGTGCTGTGATGACAGTAACTCCTTGTGAGTCAGAATTCAATCCAGCTCCACTGGGTCAACCTGCATGGGGTTCCCAGTGCGTGCCAGGCCCCGTGCAGAGGAACTTCCCGGCCCCTTCCGTTCCAGACCACGATGAAGTAGGTTCACTGCTTTCATGGCTCAATTGCTGCTGCAACAGCTGAGGCTGCAGAGGGGACCCGGCTGCAGCAGGAGCTCCCAGGGACCCACAGCGAGGGACATGTTCTTTGCATCCCCTTGAGTCTCAAGCAACTTCTGGTTTGGGTTAACGGGGACCCAGCTGACCCCCTCCTGCCCAGCCCTCCCACATCAGCAGCCTGGGGGCGGGGGAAAGGGAGGGGCGGAAGGCTGCCACAGTGCCTCTCTCCCCTGCCATTTCCTCTGCGGTTCCCTCACTGGCCCTGTTTTTCAGACCTCTAGTAATAAAAACAAGCCAATAAAATGAACATGAAAATATATTCATTAGGATTTATAATGCTCATTAAAACTGCCTGTGTACGAAAGCATGACTTAGCTTCATATAAGTGGGAAAAAAATGCAAATTATACTGCATGCAAAGAAGATATTTCCCTAATCGTCCAATCAAATGCCAGCCCAATTATCTGTGGCCAACCCAATGGGTTAAAATTATACTCTCTCTCCTTGGACACAGTGAGGCGCCTGAAAGTGTTTCATTTTAATAAAAATGAAATCTGGACCCTGCAGAAAACCAGCTTCACTAATGACGTGTTTACACAGAGAAAGACAATTTCTAGTTAATGGTGATTACTACCGAGAACAAATTAAACTTCCTGGAGTATATGGGTTAGAGATAATAGGAAAGGGGGAAAAAGTTATGGTTTTAGTGTGTGTGGCGGCATGGGGGACAGAGTGACAGGGGAAGAAGGAAGCTGAGGAAGCCCCTGGAGGAAGCCGAGGCGACAGGGAAGCTGGGCTGGGTGCAGGGAAGAGCGCATGGGACACGGCTGCCTTGGTTCTGCCCAGCGACCCAGCTTGGGCAGTGGGTGCTGGCAGCTGGCTCTGGGCTCTCAAAAGCCCAGGGACAGCCAGCTTCCGCGGGCCCAGGGCCCCATCCTCTCCGCCACATTGCCTTCTGGGAAGGCAGGTAACTAATCCCTGCCCTTCCCCAGCCATCGAGAGCACATGGAAGGTGCTTCCTATTCCCCCGCACCGGCTTAGTGACAACAGAGAGCAGAGGGGTTTTTCTCATGGAAAAGCCAAGTAAGCAAACTGTGGATGGGCGACAGGAGTAAAACGGAGAGGAGGCAGAAAGAGAGAATAACGGTTATGAGGATAATGCAACTCTACCTACCCTGTACCACATCCTCCCCCTTCTAAAACATCATCCCTTTTCACCCTTACCTGTGGGCCAGTATTACCATCATTATCTTCCTTATTCTTAAAGCAGAAACGGAGGCTGAGTGGTGTTACCTAACAACCCAATTTCACACGACTAAGTAAGTGAGGAAGCTGGGTTTCTAACCCAGATCTCTCTGATTCCAGTGCCCACACTCCTAACTATGAGGCTACACTGCCTTTGAGGGAACAAATGTGGAGCCGTTACTACTGGTATCTGCAGGCGATAAAAGCAAAGCCTCTAGCGCACCGATCGGCCCCCCGCATTCAATCTCCTGTCCACGCCTTTGCCATTGGAAGAACTGCCAGATCCCTTCTGGCCCGTTCTCTCCTTTCCCCCACCTCCGACAACCAGGTGAACTGGGGCTAGGGAGGAGGGAAGGGAGCCAGGATTCCTCCAGTGCTGGGTTTTAATGGATGTTCTTTTGTAAACAAGAACAATCATTTGTGAACAGGCCCAGATGCAAACAGTCCCCAAATCAGGAATTCCAGCTCAGAGGCGCAGAATAATACAGCTTTGGGGAAGATTTAATAATAGTAAAATTAAAATTGTAACTGAAGCATAATGAAGAATGTGGTACAAACAGGCACTGCAAAGAAAAAAAAAAAAAGCCCTGCACAGATTAGCCCCTATGGAATAGTGATTGGTTGAGAGCAACAGTAAACAATGCACAGAAATGCAACTTAATTATCTCGCAATTCTTAACATTCTACCAAAGCCACGCGGAAAGCTTTGATGTTGGCAGCAGCGGAGGCAGCAGCAGCAGCTCCTCCGTCTCCCCTGTTCCTGGAGGAAGATCATCGCTAAGAAATCTGCATTGACTCCAGCAGCTGGGCCGGGGAGGAGCATTGGGTTTATCTGCTGAGAGAGCAGGAGTGGCCAGCCACCTGGGAAGAGAGTGCCTCCCCGGGGACACCAGGTCAGGGGCCTGGCGGACAGAAAGGGAGTTCTAAGGATTAGGGCACAGATGAGGACACAGGGAGGAGAGGAGAGGCTGCCAACCAATCCCCAGGGATAAGTGGATAGGCCTCCGTGGGGAGCCCAGGGTGGCTCAGCCCAGGACTGGCTTAGCGAGCTGCAGGGTACTTGCTGGATGAAATGTGGCCTGCCCCCTGCCCCTACCCTGAACACAGACGCAGTGAGTACTACCTGGTAGAAAATGTTTCTGATGTTCCTGGCTTTCCCCCTGAAGTGCCAGCCAGAGTACAGGGCAATGAGGAAGAGGCCCAGAGGGAAGAGGACACTTGATTCAGAGCCAAGTGTCTCTTTTAAGGATGCTTCTGATGGACGTCTGAGGAGACAGTTCAGCGGACTCCCACTAATCCATTTCCTTCCTCTCCGATGCCCCACTTTATTCTCTGTGAAATGGTATTCTTAGAAACAGGGGATTTTCACCTGTTTGGTTGGTCCGTTAAGTGCAGTCCTGCCTGGAGATGGGAGGATGGCCACGGTGACTGCTTATGGTCCCAGGCACACACAGGAATGTAGGAAACCAGAGCTGTGGACCAGGAATTCTCCACACCCAGGTTTGCTCAGATCTCTGCCTTCTCCCCTGTGCTTATCCAGCCTTCTGGGAAGGTTTTTTACTTTGTTCAGCTGGGGCCGTCAAGACTGAGTCCAGTTGATCCCTAATCATGAGATGGCTTGGGGGATCCCAGCCCTTGGTGATGAGGTCCTAGGGTACCAGTCCTGGGGCTACCCACCCAAGGGCTCACCTGATAAAGAAAAGGCAGGGTCACACAAGTCCAAAGGAAGTCTTTGACCCCTGGGCAGAAGAATCAATACAACCAGCTGCCCAGATTGCTAAGAGGGGCTGCGGAGGAGGAGATGGCTTTTCCCTACTTCCCATGCGGTAGGGATGCTGTCACGGCTCCCCAGCTGCTGCCGCTGCCCTGGAACGAAACGCCCGCTGTGGTTCTTCAGGACAGTAGATGTCACTCCTCTCTTCCGGGGATCTGCTCTGGAGCCACCTCCTTCATCTTCCTGGGTGGGTTAAGTGCCCCTCCTTCAGATGATAAAACTTAAGTCCAAGAAGCATCAGAGAAATAGTGCTAGTCTCTCGGTGTTTCTTTTACTCCTGATTTCAAGTTGAAATGGAGTGAGGTCACTGAGACCCCCCAAGAGGGGTAGAAATCTGTGGGGGCCCGTACTAGATGCGTTACCTCCTACTGTGGGCTAGGGGCTGGGCGGGAGAGAGACAACTTCGGGACGGATACGTTACCTTGAATGCTGAGCTTTAGAGACCGGTGTGTTAGCACTGAACAGAAGCTCTCCAAAACCCCCTCTCATTTGGCAAGGCAATTTCCAAAAGTGGAGAAAACCTGCCCCAGCCTCCTGCCCACACCCTCACCTCCACTGCGCCCTAACCCACCAGCAGGGTTAAGGTCCACTATATCACACCGGACCTGCCTCTCATAACCCTTATCTCATTTGGAAAGGATCTCACTTCCTTCTGGTTGATTGTCCAACCCTCTTCCCCACTAAAATATAAATTCCTCGAGGGCAGGGGCTTGCAGGGCTGTTCAGCCCCAGTGCCTGGCACGAGACAAGCTCTCCATAAGCCTTGGTTGAATGGAAGAATGAAATGCTGGGAGCCAGGCGCTTCGGGCCCACCGTCCTTCCCATCCTCCCTTTGTCAGTGTCACCTTGGGGGTGGCCTAGTCTCATCTCAAACACTGGGATTCAAGACATGAGTGAGGCTGGGGCTCAAGGCCAATGAGGGGCTGTGTGAGACAGAGGCACGTGCTCCTAGAGCCCGCAGACCCGGTGGAAACACGCCTAGAGTACTCGCCGGGTAGGTGCCCGGGGTGGCCAGAGCCCTCGGTGTGAACCAGCTCATTTCGACCTCACGGTGCGCGTTTTTGATTCGGCCAAGCCCACTGACTCGCTATGTGACCTCATGCTCGTCACCTCCTCTCCTGGGCCGTATGTCCTCTCTCGTCTAAAAATGGAGAAGAGTGGGCACTAATCTGGAATATCTGCTACACTGCAAGCTCTGAAAGGACAGGGCTGTGTTTACGGTCACATTCTCAGCAGCTGGCACAGTGCCTGGCACGTGGCGGGTCCTCGGCAAACATTTTAAAATGAACAGAGTAATGTTCTAACTCCCTAACTCCGATCTGGGACCTGAAGACATCTTACCCTAAATCTCCCCTTGTTCTGCCCCACAAAGTTTCCCATTTCCCTTGGGCTCAGGAGAGCTTGCCTGTTGTTTCCAAGGGCCCCAGGGGCTTGGATTCACCTGGATCCTCATCCCCAGCATTATGGGAAATGAGGCTGGGATGCTGACTCGGCTCCAGGGCTGGAGGCAGAGAGAGCCGTCTGAGGGTTGTGTGCAACCCAACTCGAATGAGAGGCAGCATCGCAAAGCCGCCCGATCCCATATGCTGCCACGGGGTACAGAGACTCGAGCCTGCGACTGAGGGCAGAGCTAATGGTTCTCTTCATCTCACAGACGTAGAAACTGAGGCTCAGAAAGGGCAAACCGCTTGCCCCAAGTCACCCCGCTATTCAGAGCGAGTGCTTCCTTCCTCCGCCTTCTCCTCTCACTTCCCTCAAGCTGTAGCCACAGCCCTGGTTCTGTGGGTTGGGGAGGGAGCTACTGAAGAGGTGGTCCCCACCTCCCCCGAGGGAGGGTGGCCTCTCCCAGCAAGCGTCACAGCCTTAGAGGATTGGCAATCAGAGTGAGCCTGGAGGAGATGGAAAACTATCGGTGACTGTTTGCACTTGAATATTTAAAGACATTTGATTCTTTGTGAAAGAGAGAGAGAGAGAAAGAAGGATGGAGGGACAGAGGGAGGAAGGAAGGAAAGAAAGAAAAAGGAAGGACGGGAGGGAGGGAGAGAAAGGAAAAAGAAGGAAAAGAAAAAAGGAAAAAAAGCTGCTTGGATATTGCCCCAGCGCTAAGTTTTGCAGGCAGTGTCAGCCGCACACACCTCTTCACTTCAGTTGTTCTAATGGCACGGGTGGTTTGCCGACTCCGTGTGTCTGTTTCCTTGGTGCACACGCTCTTCAGTCCCTGGGAGCTGAGGAGGCTGGTGTTACATAAGCACCTCATCAGAATAAACATCCGGCTCAAGGCTGCTTCCTTCAGTCCTGGCCCTGGAGGAGCGCTTACCTCGCCCCCACTCCCTCCCAGAGCCGGAGAGTCTCTTTCCTGACACTGCCCCTTCTTAACAGGCAGTGGCCCCGGGGAGCTGAGCCCTGTCTGGAGCACATCTGGGCAGCTCGTTCCTCCTGTAACGGACAGGAGACGGGGAGCTCCCTGACACTGACCTCCAGCCCCCACCCCCCAGCATCCTGGCACCCCTGATAGCATTCATTTACTCATAGGAAACCTGTGCACCCGGCCTGGTGCTGGGTACCAGGGCTATAAAGAGGAGTAAGCCAAGATCTCTTCCCAGGGAAAACCCAAAGTAGAGCTGAGGTGACAGACACGCAGAAAACGAACTACAGATCAGCAGCTATAACTGAGAAACGTATGTATTCTGGGAACCGGGAGGAGGGGAGTTCTGGCTTTGCTCGGGACTTAGCAGCATTTGCACAAGACCTTAAAAGACATACATGAATGAGTGAATGAATGAACAAGTGAGTTAGGACATGTAAACTGAAAAAAGTGATACACAACAGGGGGCATGGAAAATAGAAAGTGGAAGACGGAACAAGCCACTTCCCCCGGCCCTGGGCTGCCCCCGAACGGGCTGTGGCGTGGTCGACTCCCTCCTTCCTCGACTCCAAGAGGGACGCCAGAGGCCTGGAGTCCTGGGGCCCTGCTTGCTCAGCCTCTGTGCCCTCGTCCCCACCTCTTTAGGATAGAGCCAATAATAATACCTACACGATGGGACTGTTGCAAAGTCTAAATGAGATATTCATGCAATTCTTAAAGAGTGTCCAGGACACAGCAGGCTGGAAAAACAGAGACATCGCTGTCATTGCTGTCAGGGCCCTCACCACCGCCACTGCGCACAGGCTTCCAGGGATCCCAAAGAAAAGTGCCTCCGAGGCCTAAAAACACTTCTGCGTGGACTTGATTCACTACCTGATAGAAGCTGAAATTCTTTACTTCCAACCCAAACTTAACAGGAAGGGCCTTTCTCTTCTTTCTTGACTACGAAATAAAAACCCTTTAGAAGAGAGTCCTTTTCCCTGGGAGCTGCCTGAGCAGTGCTCAAAGGCCCTGGTACAGTTTGTGTCAGTTGGGTCAGAAATCAGAGCAGAGAGGTGGCCTGTCTTCTCAGAACACGGGTGCATTAAAGAGCTAGACATGCATATGGCCGCTAAGGGAGTGAGCTGACGCCCGCAAGCAACCCACAGGGCCTGCTGCCGAAGGTGCTGGGTCTCCGTGGTCTTCGTTAGGAACAGTGACCCAGCATCTGCTGGGTTTGGGCCTGGTAGTCCCACATCCCAGGGGAGGCACCCAGACCTCTCGTGGTCCTTGTCCTCAGTACCAGGACCCCACCGCATACATTTACCCAGCTGCCCAGGCCAGAAATCAGATCTCATCCTTAATGCCCCCTATCTCACCGCCACGACCACTCCCCAGCCCATCATTTCTTCACACCGATGCACACAGCCTTCTGATTCTCCTCCACCACCTCCTGACTCAGGCAGGGCATCATCACCACCTGCAGCAGCTTCCTAAAGGTCTCCTTGCCCTTTTTAAAAAATTTATTAAAGTGTAGTTGGTTTACAATGTTGTGCCAATTTCTGCTGTACAGCAAAGTGACCCAGTCATACATACACATTCCCTTTCTGATATTACCTTCCGTCATGGTCGATCCCAAGATTGGATAGAGTTGCCCGTGCTGTACAATAGGACCCCATTGCTTAGCCGTTCTGCATGTAACAGTTTGCATCAACTAACCCCAAACTCCCAGTCCATCCCTCTCTCTCCCCCTCCCCCCATGTCAACCACAGTCCTCGCACCCCCTGTCCTTTTTTGGGGGCCTTCCTTCGATCCGCTTTAGAAACTGAGGCAGGAGTGATCTTTCCAAGACACAGATTTGGCCAAATCAACCTTCGGCTTAAAACTCTCGCATGCCCATCAGCCCCTGGGTAGACAAGCCTTCAGGACCCCCCATCATCTCCAGCCCCTCCTCTTGCGCAGTGCTCCTGTCAGGTGGAAGATCTTGTATTTTAACTGCCTGCTGGGCGCTCTCTAGCTTCTGAGGTTCCCCTGACCTCAGGTACTTCCACGCCTGCCCTTGTCACTCAGCTAACCCCTCGTCCTTCTAGCATCAAACCAGATCCCACCCTCTCCCTTTTAGAAGCCTTCCTTAACCCCACAAGATTTTACTAGATGCCCTCGTGGATGCTTTCAGGTGGTCCACCCTTGCCTGATTACAGCACTTAACACGCTGTACTAGGAGTGCCTGCTTACCTGTCATTTGCCTTTATTCTCTCACTCTTCCCTATGCTCCAAAAAGGCACATCCTCATCTTGAATGATGCCTGAACGTAGCAGGCAGTAAACATTTGTTGACAAATAACAAATGGACAAGTAGATGAATGAAGAACAAATGAATGGATGAACGGATGACTTAGGATATATAAACCGCAAAAAATAACACACAAGAGGAGCTCATCCCCAGTGGAGGCTGACACAGGATGGAGGCGTGAAGAGGTCTGGGGGCCGACAGGAAGGGAGGGGCCTGGCAGAAAGGCAGGGAGGACATCCGAATAAAATGCCCTGTCCATCCTGCTCCAGAGCCCTGGACCCCACCTGAGCAAATCTCAGCTTCCCAGGAGCAGAGAGTTTCATCAATATAGAGACTTACACTATTTCATAAACTTTCTTTAAATTAAAATCAGGCAACGCACACACATACACATATACCCCACAGACATCTTCGTCACTGAAAAGTTGCTCCCTATAAAATAAAAGAAGCTGTTTAAATGTCTTCCTTCCAAGCTAGCCCCACAGAGCTGGAGCTGAGAATACATTAGCCTTTAATGAAGTGAGACTCTCATCTTCCAGGAGACACCTCATTTAGCGCAATTGTTTCAGAGCCATTACAGAAAGACAATTACAAGGAAGCGGGGAGAGTAATTGGAAATGCTGGCAGGAGTTGGGCGAAATGATAATAAATAAAAATATTCAACCTAATAAGCTTCCAGGAGGGGGTGGGATGAAGAAAATCAACATAATTAGAACTGAACCTTAGCAAGGAAAAACAGACAGCAGGGTGGCAAGTGCTCAACTTGTACAGGAAGAAAGAAGAAGTCACAGGCAGCCCATGATGATGCCGGGGCTGCAGGCTCCTGGCCCCTCCGGAAGCTGCTGGAAGGAGAAGGGGGCCCCCACAGCCCAGAGGCTCGGGGGCCCAGGGTGTGCTGTTCCGGGCCACAGCCACCCGGGGGGTGTGGAAAAGGCAGGCCTGGCCTGCACGGTGGGGTCCTCCATGTGCTGGGAGCAGGGGGAGGGCGGGGGGAGCCCTGATTGTGCCACTGACAGTCTCTACTTCCGCAAGCCTGCTCAAGAGGCCTCGGTGTTCCGTTCTTAAGATGAGAGAGGCAAATTACAAGATCTGTAAGCGTTCTGGAGTTCCCTTCGTGGCTCAGTGGTTAACGAATCCGACTAAGAACCATGAGGTTGCGGGTTCCATCCCTGGCCTTGCTCAGTGGGTTAAAGATCCGGCATTACCGTGAGCTGTGGTGTAGGTCGCAGACGCGGCTCGGATCCCGCGTTGCTGTGGCTGTGGCGAAGGCCGGCAGCTACAGCTCCTGTTAGACCTCTAGCCTGTGAACCTCCATATGCCGCGGGTGCGCCTCTACATAAAAAAAAAGGCAAAAAAGATCTGTAAGTGTTCTGTCTTTTCCAGAGGCCATTTTCCTCTATTGATGGGTCTTTCCTTCAAGTTCATCCCTTACTAGACAGGCCCCCTTTTGGCCTCTGGAATTTCAACATGGGACCTTAGAAGTTAAGCTTAGAGACTCAGCCTAAGTGTCCTGCATACAAAAATTATTCCTCAGCCCGTTCTATCGCATGCCCCACCATCAACTACTACTCCCTGCTTGGGCCAAACCAGCCACACTCCGTGGAGTCCAGCATAGCCCCTAGAACATAGCTGCATCGGTTGATAGATTCTGTCCCCCCAAAAGACTGTCTAGAGCTTTTGCAAAGGAAATGGTATGAGGCCTGGGATGGATTTGTTTCAAAACCACCCCAGTGAAGAGGAGAATGCTGATTTACATTATCATTTTTTGTTTGCTTGCTTTTTGTTTGGATGTTTTTGGAAAAAAAAAAAAAGGAATGTAAGTAACTTGAGGTCAGGGGCCTCAAAATTGTCACCTAGTACCTAGCTCAGAACCTGGTACGCAGTAGGCATATACTTATTTTTTTGTTGCATAATGAGTTTCTACTAAATACGTCAAAGGTACTGTCTGGGAGCAGACAATTGAGGATTAGATTGAAGTTAAATGTTAAAACTTTAAAAGATTCTCAAATAGTCTCAATCAATTCAAATAAAAATAATTCAAACCCCATGTAATTTACAAAGCACCTGTCATGTACCAAGCCCTGGAGAGTCAAAGGTGAAAAGGGTGCCCAAGTCACTGTCCCTAAGGAATTTACCATCCACTGAGATTAGGGCTATAAAGCTTTAGGCGTGACATGAGACCATGCTGGGGGATGGCACATTTGTCCAGAGGCATTGGCAAATATGCACTGGACTCAACTCCTAAACAGTGGGCTGGGGCCCAAGGCCACGGTCCCCAGTTCCACTTACAACTCTTCAGTAAAAATGTTTAATATACCCTCAACAATACATATATAAACATTCATGTGTGGGGGTGTACATATTAAAGCCACCACTGTACCAATACATGAGGTGTTTTATGGAACATATTCAAAAACAGAAATCTGGAGTTCTGCACAGACAGAAACAAATCCAACTAGGAAACATGAGGATGCGGGTTCGATCCCTGGCCTCGTTCAGTGGGTTAAGGATCTGGCATTGACATGAGCTGTGGTGTAGGTCGCAGACGCGTCTCGGATCTGGTGTTGCTGCAGCTCTGGTGTAGGTCGGCGGCAACAGCTCCGATTAGACCCCTAGCCTGGGAACCTCCATATGCCGTGGATGTGGCCCTGAAAAGACAAAAGACAAAAGACAAAAATAAAATAAAATGAAAAACTGAAATCTGAACCAGATGAGACAAAAAAAATACATATAAATAAAGTTGTGATATTTTCTTCTCTTATTCCAATGGCCCATTTTGCTCACTCTGTTTTGGCGACTTTACATGTGGAGTATCAGTGTCTGGGACTTGACAGGCCTGCCTTACAGAAGTAATTCCAGTCTGCTCAGTAAACAAAGGAGAATTTAACACCCGTTTTTCTTTTGCTGGCCACAGCATCCAGTTTCCAGTACTGTAACAAATGCACCTCTAGGTCCATTAGAACCGTGGGGCAGAAAAGTCAAAACAGAGGATAAAATAAGAACATGGACACCTCCCTCTGAGAAAGACAAGCAGTCTTGTTCATTTGCAAACACATATGATAAATTCAGAATGTGCTGGGTCCCATGCCAGGTGGAGTGCCAGCTACAGAAGCATCAGCTACGCACCCTGCACTGACATGTCTTCATGGAAAAGGATAGACAGATACACTCGGGATGCAGGTGGACACTGGTCAGGGTCTGGAGATGCAGGCCAGGTGCTCTGGGAGAAACGGCTTTCCCCTGAGGGATCGAACACTTGGGGAAGAGGTGACGTGAGACCAGGAGGATGGGCAGGGTTTGGCCATACAGAGAGAGAAGACTTTTCAGGAAAAGGAAATGTCCGTCTGTGGCCAAGACACAGGGGCAATAAATTACGGGGCGTGTTCTTCTCAGCCCATCCTCAGCACCATCTGGAGACCCCATATCCCGAGGCCGGGTGAAGGAGAGAGAATGCTTACTAGAACTGCAAAGAAAAGGGACAGGGGCGCGCTTTCAGGCCCAGTACCCTGGAAACCAGAGAGGATGGCGTTGTGCCATGACAGCTCCCTTCCAATATGCCAGTGGTTTGTCCAACAAAACGAGCATTTACCGAGTGCCGAAGGCTAACGGGCGAGGAAGGCATTCTAGGACCAGGCATTCACCTCTGCGAGGGAGCATGACCTGGCCTACAGGCGAGGCCCAAGCTGGTTCTAAGAAGCTACCTTTCTTATTCTCACCTTTGGTGGCGTAGCATCTCTAGGAAAGACATAAATGAAAGATGCTCAGTGTGCACAGCGAGCTGGAGGAAGATCAGCTCTGGCTGAGATGTGGTTACATACATGGCCATCACCAAGAAACTGAGCTCTAACCAGGTAAACCAGGGCGATCGAGGGCATTCCAGTCAAAGAGGACCTCCTGTGTAGAAGCAGAGAAGCACAATAGGGTAGGGAAACCCCAGATCCTGCTAATAAGGGCAGATGGTTCTGGGATCCAGCAAAGTCAAAGAAAGCAGGAACGGCTGGAGTCTGGGAGGAGACAAGAGTAGCTCTCAGGCTGACCCTGCTGTGCCTAGAGCGGGGTACCACACACAGTGGTGCTTAATAAATGTGGGTTGATTGGAGATTGTCATTTCTAGAAAGTAAGGGCTGGGATAAGCAATTCATTCTTATAAAGCCGCAGGCAGGGCCACATGCTGAGATGCATTTATTAAAGTCTTCTGATGAGAGAGAGAGGGAGGGAGGAGAAGAGGGAGGGGGGAGAGCTGAGCCCACAATTGTCTCCACAGAGCCCCCCGACCCCTTCACATTCAGGAGCAGGCACAGGGTCCAAAGGGGAAAGCAGACCTGCGCTGTGGAGAAGAAAGGAGGGCTGGCAACGACACTCTACATCCAGAAGCGGGGTTAAGAATGCCTATCATTTCCTTTAATTTTCTCAACGACCCTGTGAGATGAGATTTTACTACTCTTTAACAGACCAGGAAACTGAGGCTAAGACCAGGTCCTGTCTCATCAGGAGAGGAAGCGGGAGAGGGGACTGGAGTCTGAATCCATTGCTCCATGTTCCTCCCAATGCTGCCCGGACCACAGGGCAGATGGAGAAGAGGAAGGCGAGCTGAACACCAGTAGGTGGGTGCAGCCCCGGGTCCTGGGTCCCCTCCAGTTTCCCCAGGTTCTGCCACCCCCCTGGATGCCCCTACATGAAACCTCAGACACTGGTGAGGGCCTGCCATAGGGCGAGCAGCACTCTAGGACCTGGAAGTTTCTCTGTTAAAGGTGGCTCAGAGGTACCCTTAGCAGGTGAGTCTACAGCAGCCTTTCATCCCCTTCTGATCCTGTTCCTTGCCCCAGCCTTGATTTACACTTTGCATCCAGAATGCCAGCATAGCCTACAGAACCCCTGGGACCTCCCCAGGCCCTGATATCACCCCTCCTAGGAGGTAGGAGTGTTGGGTTCCAGTCTGGCCTCTACCACCAAACCCCCGGTGGCCTTAGGCAAGGGGATGCCTCCTTTGAGCCTCAGCTTCCCCACTCACTACCCGGGAATTCAGTGATGTCTAAGTCCTTAAGCATGCCACGAGCGTCCTCCTCACTCCTCAGACTTCTCCTTTTCCTTCCTGCCCCACCCCACACCGTCGCAGGCCCCTGGGAATCCAGGTTATGTCACCCCAATGGGTGCAGGCAGGCTAGGACCAGCGCCTCTGCACAGCCTGGCTAGGGCAAGCTGGCCACAAAATTTGGGAGGGGGCTAAGGTCCCTGACTCAAAGCCAATCCCAACTGCTTCATTCACAAGAGATGTCCTAGCGTGTTGGGAAGTACATAGCCTCAGGAGTCAGGAAGACCTGAGACCAAGTCCCAACTGCTCCTCTTTCTAGCTGTGGAGCAAAGAGCGCATTGCTTAACTTGTCTGATGAAGCCCAGCTCTCTGATCTGCTCTAGTATGAAAGGACCTGTCTCAGAAGGTTGGTGGGAGGAGATGACAAAAAAAAGATAATGCACTGAGAATCACATGGTATGGAGAACAGAGCTGCCACCCGCACTCAGCCAGTCACCAAGGCTGAGCAGTTTCCTGATGAAAAAACCCACCTTCCAGCAGGAAAGGCTCCCCCAGGGAGAGACCCACGTGGGTCACTTGAAAGTGATACACTTTTTTAAAAACTGGGTTTAAAGTTCTAAAACCACAGCAGCGAATTCCTCCTGCCTCTGCAGGTACCTGGACCCAGGTGGGGATCGGGGCACTTATTAAACTCACCCAGTCTCTCCCACAAGACCAAGCGGTCCCAAGCTAGGACACGTCCCCTCGCATGGTCTCGTGCACCAGAAAGTGGCTTCCCCAGGACCTGGAGATGGACCTGCCTTGCGGACCAACCACACGGGCACCCTCAGGAGCCCACCCCCAGACATCCACCCCAAGCTAGCCTAATTCCATCCTAAGTATTCCTGAGGTGCCTTCCAATTTCCCTCTGTAATAAATGGCACAGAATGCAAATGGAGGTGGATGTGGGACACAGATGTTTGCACTAATTTAATTGAGGGAACACCTTAGATTAAACACTTTGCAAAACACTCACAAATAGGTTCAGTGCATTTGGTAATGAAAAGGCTCCCAGCCCCTGCACTTCGCTGTGGCGGCCTGGGGCTCCAGGAGAGCTGCTACGAGTGGGATGGTGTGGGGGAGAGGCCCAGAGCCTCCAAACACGGGAGAAGGCCGGGGAGCCGAGCTCCTGGGAGGGCTTCCAGCAGATTCTCCACCAGCTGGGGCTGACTCCACCAAGAGGCAGAACCCAGAGGGGCTGGAGAGGGAGGAAGGCAGCACCTGCCTCCCCACTTGGGTAACGGCTCACGTTATGGCTACAGGCCTGCCTCCCTGTCCTTAGGACTCAGCTCCAACCCGGTTGCCTCACTGCCCACCCAACTGACAGCCAGTCACCCACCTGTATGGAACTGGGGCCCCTAGGCCCAGGGACGTCATGGAAGATCAGCCTATTCGACCTTGGGGCGTGAGGTGAATGGGAACTCTCTCTCAGAAATTGGGGGTTGTTTGCATAGCAGTGCTCATTTCTCTGAATCTTTTTCCTTAGCTTCCCCTATAGCTTAAGGTGCTTCAAAAGCTCAAATCCTGTGCATCTACCAAGCCCAAACCTTCCCCTCCTCTTTCACCCATCCGTCCATCATCCCCTCAGCTCTGGAGCTACAGAGATGAGTGTCGCCCAGTACCTGCCCTGGACATGCGTGCTGTCGTCAAGGAGACAGAGTCACCATCCCAGGGGTGCTGCAGTGCACACTTGGTAATCTGGGAGCCCGGGGACAGTGTGGCCACTTGCCAGGAGAAGGTCAAAAGACCAGCTGAGAAAAGGGGAAAAGCATCTCTAGCAGAGGGAACAGCATAGGCAAAGACAATGAGGCACAGAAATAGGAGAGACCATTTATGCAGGTCTACTTGGGGGACAGGGAGCACAAATGAAGAGGGACTGTTTTCAACAGACCCTGCCTGCCACCCCAGCCGCTGAAAGTTCCCATAGTTGGGCAAATCTGGAATAGGTTCCTATAATTACTCTGTAAGCCTCAGAGTTCCAACCAGGCCTGGGTGATTTTATATTCCTAAAAACAGAATCCCTAATTTTCAAACACAATGATCACTTCAAGTATAATAACCATTATAATAATCTCTTATATTTGCATAGTGCTTCACAGTTTATAAAACACTTTCATATTTCTCTTATAATCTTCTACCAACGGCCCTTCAAGAAAGATAGAATAGCAGTGTTATCATTCCTGCTTTCTGAATGAGAACATTAAATTCCAAGGCCCCAGCTACCTAAATAAGAGAAGCAGGGCTCAAAATCAAGTCTATCTGACAGCAAAATGCATCCTTGTTCACTTATTCCCTCATTAAGGGCATCACAGAGTATTTGTTGAACACCTATTACGTACCAAGCAACACTTCAGACCCAGAGCATAGATAGTACGGTGGGGATGTTAAGATGATTATAAGCCTCGATGAAGAGACAGAACATTGATAGACACTCTTGGGCAAAGGGGGAAACATCAAGACAAAAAGCAGAGCACCAGGAAAAACACAAAACAGTATATTCAAACGCTGCCACACACACACACACACACGCCCTGCAGCCTGCATTAACACAGGCAACATGCATTCACCCTAATCACATAGGAAGATATGAGCTGTTTCTCCTAGACTGCCCCCATGCTCCCCAGAATGGAACACAGACTCCTTTACCCTGACATCCCCCCAGTAGCTGGGCGACAGGCCAGAGCCAGCAGCCAGAGACTGCCTGTTGCGCCTGAACTCTGCCCCATCCCTAACACATACACAGACACACTGGTCCTCCCAGAGTAGGAACCCAGGCATTCTAGCACTGGAGGAGCCAAGGGTGTGACATACATCCAGGGAAGTTTAGGTTCTACTCAGAATGGATGGATGAAATGCATGGGTAGATGGGACAGACGGATAGACGGACAGATGGATGGATGGAAGGAAGGAAGGACAAGATGGGTAGATGGACGGATAGGATGGATGGATGGATGGTTGGATTAGATAAATGGATGCATGCATGCATGGATGGATGCATGGATGGGTGGATGGGTGGGATGATAGATGAGAAGATGGGATGGATGTGGAGGGAAGACTGGCAAGCAAAGGAGCTTCACCTGCCTAGAGGTAGAGTCTGCTAGACCCCGCCATTGTGCCCAGTTACAGGTGAACACTGCCTTATTCTCTGATGAGGACAGCCGAGCCTCAGTGCCCTCTGCAAAAACAATACCCACGTCACAGGATCCATGGGAGAATGTGCAACAGGAGGCGCTGGCATACCTAGAGCAGTGTGTAGCACACAGAGGGAATCAGAGCCTTCCTGCCCAGGAAGCGGAAGTGATGGACAGGCAAGTAACTGTGCAAAGCCTCCACAGAAATTAGTCTCCTGACCACCCACCTCCATCGCCCAACCCGGGGTTTGGAAGGTTTACTAGAGAAAACCTCTCCATCACTCCACCCTCTTCCCTTTGGTTCACTCATTCAACCAAACATGTAGGGTGCCTATTGTGGCCAGGCATGACTCTAGGTACTGGGATTAGGAGAAGAATAAGATTCAGTTCCTTTTTTGTTGTTGCTGTTTTCTTTTTTGGCTGCCCCACAGCATATGGCGTTCCCAGGCCAGGGATCAGATCTGAGCCGTTCTTGTGACCTAAGCTGCACCTGTAGCAACGCTGGATCCTTAACCCACTGTGCTGGGCCAGGTATTGAACCTGCATCCCTGAGCTCCCAAGACACCACGGATCCTGCTGTACCATAGCAGGAACTCCAAGATTCAGTTCTTAACTTGGCTAGACAGAGGTCCATGTTTGAGGTCTTGTGACAACTCACAGGATGAAGGAGTTCAGCAGTGTTTCAGGAAAGGCAGGAAGTCCTGTAAGCGGTCATCACAGATGAGATAATGTGAACTGAGTCCTGCAGGTGGAGCAGGGGTTATCCAGGCTGAGGAGACTATAGACAGAGGGAACAGTATGCGCAAAGGCACTGAGGTGTGAAGGTATAGAGTATCTGGGGGGAAATGAGCATATCTGGGTGCCGGGGAGTAGGCATGTGCCCACGTGTCTGATCATCTAAGTAACAGGGAGGAGGGAGCTGCAAGGGGCGGGGGGCTGGAGATGAAGCTGGAGAAGGAGGCAGAGCTGAGCGGGGAGGCCCATGGTTAGCCAGGCCAAGGACGCTCAGACAGTACAGAACCACTGGGGACAGTGGAGCACAGGTGTGACATGGGCACACATCACAACAGTATCGATTCGGCCCCAGCCATTGCAGGCTCAGCACCAGGCTCCCCCACATAAAGGGAGCTACCGCCACTGACTCTGATGATGCACGACTGTGACTGAGGTCTTTTTGATTCACGCAAATACCCCTGGGGAAATAGCCACAATGGGGAGCAACTTTTCCTCTCCAAAGAGCCAGGCTGGCTGGCTAACAGCGAAGGCCAGGGGAGGGTTCCCACATCACCGCCAGCACCCCCAGCCAGAGCTGCTGGGAGCAAAGCCCGGAACTCCTGCACAACCTCCTGGGAATTTGGGAAGGACTTGAGAAGGGGTAATGGCGGAGGTAACACGAGCCACAGAGGAGGCAAAAATAAGGGAAATCCCTCAGGCTGGACAGAGATTTCTGAGTACCCGCCTTCGCAGGGAACGGGAGAGAAAGGCAAGGTGGGCAGTAGCAGCCGTAGCTCCAAATCCGGCACCAAGCCTCTCGGGTCCTGCGCGCAGCAGGGAACTTTCTCCCTCCCCTCCTTTTTCCCCCCACCTTCTAGTCCCTCCTTCCCAGCTCCTCTCCAGAAAGGTTTATGGAGAAGGCTCCAAATAGCCCCCTCTCCTGCAGGCACAGTCACACCAACTGAAAGGAGATTTAATTAGCAAAATCTCGTTAGGCAAACGAAATTATCCGTAAGACAATACTCCTCTGGACAGGGGGTATGATTAAACAAAGCCATTAATTGAGAGAGTCGCTTTGGTAGCCCTGGATGCGTTCATCTCTGGGCAGGCAACACTGTGCCTCCCGGGCGGGCCTGCGGAACAGACTCTGCCCCCACCCCGCGCCCGCTCCGTCGCCGCGCTTCCTGGGCCCCTCCAGTTGGGGCTGCAGACCTCGTATCTCATCAGCGGCCTCTCTGCCGCCAGATTCTTGCTAAAGTGCCTTGATTGCATAATGTCTATTTGCATAATGTAAATTGCAATCTCCAAGCTCGGGAGGCAGGAATCACAGAACAGTCATTATTTTTTACCACTCCACAAAAACTCTACATTTAGAAAGCAGATTTGCAGCTCAGAAAGCCGTATAAATCTGAATCCGCCAGAAATGCCATTAAATCACACCAATTAAGCTGGACCGAGGAAGAGCCCCTGTCACACTGTTCTGTGCACGCTCGAGGTCTCCCGGCCCAGATGGAGGCCACGACAAACAGGCTGTGGCAGTGGGGCTGGCACAGGTGCTGCAAGAAGCAGGAAATTTCATCTTATAAACCTTAACACACACTCCAAGCCTAGGTGCCCATCCAGACCCGGTGGAGAGAGGACAGAGAGGGGCGGGAGCGGTTTGAATTATTTCTAAGCTGGCTGCCAGATTCCTTACGGGCACACTGTCTGTCTACGACTTCATTTATGGAACAGGAGAAAGTATGGGGAAGAAGCCTGCACTTTAGGCAGATGTAGTGAGGAGAGGCCAGGCATTTCACAAGTGGGTGAAAAGTCTGGGGCCTTCAGCACCTCTTTAATGACCTTTTTCTGTCTTCTCCCAAGTGCCCTCCAGCTGGAGTGAAAGAAAACCGAGGCCAAATCCTGCTTAGACTGGGCTGGGCCGGGCCGGAATCTGAGCTCCTTTTAAGAGCTGTTTCCCAGGGGTCGCCAGAGAGAGAGGTGAGTCACAAGTTCCCTGGAAAGGAGTGGTCCCTCTGACAGCCACTCATGACTCCAGCTTCCCCGCAGCCACATACCTGGTTACTCTTTTGCCTCTTTATTGCTCATTCAATATTCATCTGTCAAAGGGCAAGATGGTAATGTGTATTATTAAAATATCAATAGTTTATGAGTGAACTTTTATGGAGAGTACAGTTAAAGGAAAGATGCTTGACCATCTCCACTAGGAGCAAAGGGGAGGGAGAGGACAGCCTTTCCAACTCCACCTTTTATTTGCGTCCTGGGTGAGAGCATGGCCGAATCATTATCGAGTCGCTCTTGTGTGCCAGAAGTGGCACTATAGCTTGCACTTGCTGGATTTCATTTAGTCCCACAGCCATCCTGGGAGGGGTGCACAATCCTATTTCCATTCTAGGGATGCAGGATCCGAAGACCAAAGAGATGTGCCCAGAATCAGAGAGCTTCTGTCACCGGGCTGAGGAACTCCAGCTTTGGACTTCAAACCCAGCGCTCCCCCCGCTCCCAAGCTGGAGCCTTGAAAATACAAATGATCTTTTATGTTTTTATCTGTTTCCTCCACCTGCCCAAATTAAACACTGGTTTCCTGACCTAAGTTTCACGAAAGGGGGAAGGAGAGAACGGGAAATCGTTCGCGCTTTTACACGAGCCCATTTCCATAACATCGGCCTCCACTCCAGATATGTCTAGGCCAGTTCCCAGAATCGTCTCTGCACATTTAGAATCTTAGAAGTGAGGGTGACATTGGAAATGATATCATCAGAATTTCCCCCTTTACAGGCGAGTAAACTGAGCTTCCTGAGCCGCACAATGAATGACTGGGTCTCTAGAACAGAGTCTAAGTTGGAGTTCGGCTGTGGCTCTCAGTGGCCAGGGTAACTCTCTTGTCTCTGCTCCCTTTTCGTATGTGATACAGAGATAATAACAGTGTCTCCTAAAGCAGTGTAATGCTTCCTATGGGAAAATGCCATCACCTGCTTAGCAGAGCTTCTGGCATGTAGTAAGTGTTCAACAAACAGTGGTTATTACTATTAACTTGACTTGTGGAAAACTCTAAGACCCTCTCTCCAAACCCCAGCACCTTTTCGTTAAAACCAAGCCCCTTACACCTCTCTCCCCTTCCCCCTCTATTTCGCCATGAACCATTCTCATATCTTGGCCCTTTGGGAAAATGAAGTGGTTCTGCTCCCATTCTTTGGTTGCTTAAGTTTTGTTTCTATCCCCGTAAGTCACAACAAGGCATCCAGGGAACTCAGATGCTTTTTCAAAACTTAGCTCCATCTGGGTCAGGGAAATGGCAAAGGAAAGGGAGCCTGGTCCTCAAGGGCCCCGCCTTTCACAGGTGACAGTGTGTGGCAGAGAAGGAGGGAGAGAGAAGGACACGGTCAGGGAGAAAGGGCTGCCTGACCTGCCCAGCCTCCCACAGCCCCTGTAGCCCCTTCGGTCTGATCTTTGGCTGAAGCCTCCCCCAGCTTGGAAGGCTGTGGGGTTGGGGAGCTGTGCACAGGAATGAAGGGCTCAACCTGCACAGGTCTAAATCCCTCCCCAGAACTGGCACTTCAAGGTGTGGGTTGCAGACTGGACCCACTTTTCCAGATGAACTCTAAGGTAAGAGGTTTCTACCAACTGCAGGACCTCCTACCACTAGCACGTCCTCAGGGAATCCCACTCTGGGGAGGAAGCCTAGTCTGGCCTCAAACCCAGACGTTGTGTGAGTTATGGGACAGTTTGATGCCAGGGGTTGCTTTATCCTGCCTTGGGGAATAAATGAAGCTGTGCTGCGCCAGACGACGAATACTAGTTGTGAGAGACTGAACTCTCGAAGATGGCTGCACAGACACACACCCCACCCTTCTCTGAATGTGCTGCGGATACTCCTCCTTTGCGACGTGGTTGTGTGTGTGGGGGGGTGTCTGTGTTCCCTCCTTTAAGCCCAGGCAGGCCTCTGCACCTGTCCCAACATGGGGATGTGTGGAAGGGACGCTGCTGGACTCAGGCAGAACAGCCCCACCCGGCTCCTGCTAACCTCTGGGCCCGCAGCCACCATGTCACGAGGGTGTCCAGGCCACAAGGCGAGGTCACGCGGGTTTGGTGGGCAGCCCCAGCGAACACCTCCGCCAACAGCTGGTATCTACTCCCAGAGGTATGAGCCAACGAGCCTTCGGATGATGCCAGCACCTAGTCTTCTGCCTGGAGGAGACCCCAGGCCTGTGGGTCAGAGACCATTTCCCTGCTGTGCCCTGTTCGAACTCCCAACTCACAGAATAGATGAGCAAGACGAACGTTAAGTCTCCAAGTCTTGGGGTGCTTTGCTACAGAGCATAATAACTGGGATACCACTTGAACTAAATTAGAATGTTTGCTGTTTCTCTCAAACGCAGCCCTCACCTCAGACTTTCGGACCCTTCCCTCCTGGCAGTCCCGTCCCTCTGAGCCTCGGTCTTCATCTCCCTCCAAAAGGCAGGCTGCTCCTGCTTGGGACGGCCTTAGCAAAACGCTCCCCGAAAGATCTTTGAATCTTTCCATTTCTGAGTTCTGGGACCTGGAGATCCCTGCTCTTCCGCGTTCCTCTCTGCGGGTCCCAGAGTGTCCCCAAGAGGGAGCGTGGGTGGCGCCGGGCCAGCCGCCCTGCTGCCCTGGGGGACCAGGAGGGGTTTTCAGACCTACTTCCCCTACACTCAGCGCTCTCATTAAGGTTCATGCTCAGCTTGTTCCTCTCATACTTGACTTGACTTATGAGGTCCCTCTAACCTCCGCTACGAGGAGACATCGATTCTCACAAAGGTCATTATCTTCCTTCTCTGGCTCCCCTATCCTCCCCGCCCCATCTCCTAGGAAGGCTTTCCTGGAACAGGATGGAGGGAGGCACCTTCTCCACTCCCAAGCCCGGAGAGGGGGAGCCTGGGAGCCTGGGAGCCAAGCTGTACCGTCAATCACAGAGGCACCAGCGCTGACTCGCAAGCCATTAGGCGGAGCGCCGGCGCCCTGCTCGCTCGCAGGGCAGCCATCGGCAGGATGTTAGACGATCGCAGGGCGGCCATTCTTATGATTTATTCAAATACTCATTACAGTCAATCTATTTTTACACAGAGGTGAAGATGTGCGCTGATAACGGTTAATCATTTATAATTCCATGGACTGGTTGGGAGCCAATGTACTATCAAAGTCGCAGCCACTCAGCCCCCGCCCCGGTGCCCCAGAGCGTGGTGGAGAAGCCGCGGGGCCCCAGGCAAGCCCTTCTAGCTGACATGGCCTGAGCGGCGACCGGGTGGGGGGTGCAGTGGGGAAACCCAGCCTGGGGAAGCCCAGGCTCGCCTCGCTGAGGGCACACGGTCAAGTACGGGCCAGCGGGATGCCCAGCATGCGAGGTGCAGAATCTCAGAAGGGGGAAAATCACTTCTGGCCGGAGTTACCAAAAAGGCTCCACCAAATGAGCGGACTGGACTCAGGCCAGGTCCTACAGATAGGAAGACTTCTGCCAAGTGGGAGAATCAACATGCTCAAACACACGGACGTGTAAGGTGGAGCGGTAAGCATGCTGTTGGAAGGGACACAACCAGCAGCATTTCCTTTCTCCTCCTTCACATCTCTCTAAA
Source organism: Catagonus wagneri (assembly GCA_004024745.2). NCBI lineage: Eukaryota > Metazoa > Chordata > Mammalia > Artiodactyla > Tayassuidae > Catagonus > Catagonus wagneri. The sequence continues at coordinate 7,371,222 of PVHT020000113.1, forward strand.
AATGAGCAAACATTGTTTGGCAGGACGACCCACTGGGAGGACCCACTTCGTAGCAGGTGGGAGCTTTGAAGGTGGCCCGGATCCTCTTCTCACAGCCCCCTGAGCTTAGCCCACAGACCATGACAACAGGGGTCTAGGCTGCCCTTGCAAACTCAAGAACATCCCTTTCCAGCACTCACGGCACGCGGAACACGTCAGGGCCACCTTAATGCACAATCAACACCGTCTAACTCAATAGGATGTCATGTCACATTCAGACCTCATGTAGAGGCCCGCTGAATTTCACATTCTGACCAGCTCATTGTCAAGTGCTTCTCTTGTACAATGTGTGGCTGTGAAAGATCAGGTTCAGGGCCGGTCTTTAACCCATAACCTCATTGAGTCAGCATGGAAAATGCCAGTTACTCACAGTTCACAGTTCCTTTTCTGGTGAGCGGCATGGAGGACAGTGAGCCTCAGAGTCCTGCTCCAGACTTCAACCTGTCAGTGAAAGGAAACATCTTTATAGATGCTGTGCGGTTCCGCTGGGAGTGAGAGCGAGGAGCGGCGGGGGTAAACTCGGAAGTGGGTCAGGTCCTGTGCCCACAGTGCTGAGTGGGGAAGCTTCCCAAGCAAAGCGTTTCTGGTGGCAAATGATGACAGTTTAGAGGACTAACCAGGACAGAGAGACAGGGCCACTCCCTCCTGACCTGCTTGGTTTCTCAATTTCTTGTGAGTCTCTTCCCCTTTCCTACAGGAATTCCAGGGAAAAAGAGGCTTATGGCTGCGGAGGGCCCCGAGCTGACCAGGGCCGGCATCGCTTACTGATGCCTCCTGTCTGATGGAAGACCCCGTGCAGGGGTCAGAGGGACAGAGCTGAGGGGCCCCGGGAAAGCTCGTACACAGGCGAACAGCATCACAAATGCTGTTGTTTATGGCAGGATTATGTGAAGTCCTGACGTGGGAGGGAACTTTCAAATAAAAGTGAAGAGTCCCATCGGGCTGTAAGGAAGATGTGCGTGGAGAAGAATGACGGGGCCATTACCGGAAAGATCAAAAAACATGACTGTTCTTAATCCTACTTCTGGGATGAAGCAATAACAACAACAACAAGAAAAACCCAGAGTTCCCTCTGCGGCACAGCAGGTTAAGGATCTAGCACTGCTGCAGCTGCAGTGTAGGTCACAGCTGTGGCTCGGATTCAATTCCTCGTCTGGGAATTTCCATATGCCATGGATGTGGCCAAAAAACAATAATAATAATAAGAAAAACCCAGCACATATTTATCAGGGGCCTGCTGTGTGATCCACCCCACCAGGTGCAGCAGAAATAAAATACATGGGCCCTGTTACCAAAGCGCTGCCATAGCACTGGCAAAATAATATCTCTGTGCAACATCATCAGGTAAGACACGACACGAGGTCTGGCTGGTAGGAGAGAGCATTCCAAGAAAGGGAGCAATCTGAGCAAGGGTGGGGGACGGAGCATGCAGCACCAGGGGCAAGGCAGAGAGACCAGAGGGACCAATGCTGAGTAAGCAACCGGGCTCCAAGTGTCAGGCAGAGAGGCCAGGCATGGACTGGGAGCTCTGGAGCCCCTGAAGGTTTTTCAATCAAGAAATGACATGAAGATGAGGAACCTCCGCTCGTCCACCTCCCTTTAGCATTTTCCTTTTAATTAAGACAGAGAGGCTTCCTGGAAGAGGTGGGAGTTCAGATAGAAGGTTCTGGCAGGGGGTGCAGTACAATGCACTCTTGTGGAAAGATGTCCCCTTATTCACAACGATGTCCCCCAGGATGAGGCACTTCCTCTGGAGCTGTCCACTAGCACCTCCAAGACCAAGGCTGCAGACACGGAGGAACCTCAGAGACAAGACCGGACTGCTGAGGGCAAGCGGTTGAGGATAAGGACTGCATCTTAGGTGTCTAGAGCCCAGCACATGAAATGTTCAATGGTGGACTCTGTCCATTCTAATCAGTATCCATAGACAGCACCCTCGGCTGGCAATGGGCTCCAACTCACAATTGTCTAAACTATCAACCTATTGCTACTGAACATGTGAACTTAGTGCAGGAAGTTTCCAGGGTGAATTGCATGGAGTGAGGATTTATCCCTGCCCTCTGGGACTGTCCGCTGAGAAGAAACTGGGGAGAAAATCTGACAGACTTGCCATGTGCGCAAGCTGCTAAGCTGGGGACAGCCACTCTGCTGGGGAGATGGATCGAGCTGTTGTCAGCTTTGGACACGATGAAAGGATGGGCCAAAACTAGTAAGTCAGTTTTTTCCTCTACTGGTTTTTATTTCTTACACAATAACGTCATGACAATTATAAATGAAATAAATTTGAAAATTAAAAAAAATTACTCACAATCCCATCATTCTCAACCATCAAATTATTATGGTCTATGTCCACATGCAAATACATTTTAATTTCTTTTTTTTTCTTTTTAGAGCCGCACCTGTGGCATATGGAGGTTCCCAGGCTACGGGTCGAATGAGAGCTGTAGCTGCCAGCCTATGCCGCAGCCACAGCTACGCAAAATCCGAGCTGCATCTGCGACCTGCACCACAGCTCATGGCAACTCCAGATCCTTAACTCATTGAGTGAGGCCAGGGATCAAACCCACATCCTCATGGATCCTAGTCGGGTTCGTTAACCACTAAGCCATGAAGGAAACTCCCATTTTAATTTCTTAAAGAATTGTAGAAAAAGATTTGACAAGAATATATATATCACACCCTAGTCTTACATTTAAAAATCAATTGCAAAACCACAGATTGGGGTGACCTGGTTTTTTTTAAAAAATGGGCTGAGTTCAGTGCAAGTCGAGGTTGAGCCCAGGGTCTGGTGTTGCTGCCAAACCCATTACATTATTCACAGGTGGCCTTAGAGCCACACAGTGGCCAACCAAGGGGAGAATGAGCCCCTCACTCTAGACTTATCAATCCACACTACTTTTAGATGCAGTTCCGGCATCATATTTTAATAACTTTGACAGTGATGAGTGGAAGAGAGAGGTGAGCAAAGTCGTTAACGTACTGGTTAAAAGTTTAGTGCTTAAAAGCACAAGCTCTGGAATCGCCTGTGTAGGCTTCCGTTCCAGCTCCACTACTTCCTGGCAGTGGGACCGCGGGCAAGTTACTTACCTTCCCTGTGACTCAGTTTTTCATCTGTGAAATCGGGCCAGTGAGGCATCGACCTCTGAGGCTGGGTGTGAGAGTTGAATTTCATATACTATAAAGTGCTTAGAACAGTGTCTCGCACAAAATAAGTGCTCATTCAGTGTTAGCTGTCACTGTTGTTATTTCCATTATGAGAAGGCTGTGAGGTAGAAGATATGGGGGAAACTAGAGATGGACCTTCATTGGTCCCTCTCACATAAGCCTCTGGTCCTAGTTCTCTTGACTAAAGCAACAATCTCTCTCCCTCGTGGTGGTCCTCCAAATATTTGAAGAAACTGTGTGAAAGAGGGGCTGCATTGCTCTACATGGTAGAATTAGGGCTAGATGATAGATATTAGTAGTTCAATGTAAGAAAGACTTCTCTAATAATAAGAACCATCCCAAAATGAGTTAGGCTTCCTTGGAAGGTAGTGAGCTCCCCAACATAGCAAAGAGGATCTTGTACTGGGTGAGGAGAGCAGAGCATGGTCTCCAGATTTGGTTTCACTCAGTCATAAAATGTTAAAAACACTGGGAGACTGGGAGGGTGGATACACACGTGCATAGATAAAACACTAACATTTCATAAGGTAATGCAACCCCGCAAAGTAAGGAGAGCAAAAAGGGCCACACTTTGTAGTGAATGGAGCATCATGAAAAGCATTCCCATTGTCATGACTTTTCACTCCTCACAACGTACCAGTGGAAGTCTGACCGGCCCTAACGCACAGACCCATGCTGGGAACCACATGCATGATAATTTAGGGCCTTCCAAAGCCAGCAGCCTGTGGTCCTGGAAGGCAAGTGATCATGTCAAGGCCTCCAGACAAGCAGCGCTGCAATAATGCAGCCAGATCTTAAACTCAAGTCTGTCTTGCTTACCATGAAGATAAGGCTGAATGGTAAATGGAATTGACTATTCACATTTACAAACTTGAGGACATTTATGAGATAGTAAATGAGGAGGAAGCTGTTGAATGTTCCTGTTTCTGTGGAAGAGGTGGGGAGAAGAATAGAAGAAAGCTTCCCATGGGAGACAGCACACCGGAACTTGACGTTGCATCCCCCCATGTAACATCCTAGGTAAATTTGAAGGGTGGGCACAGACAAACTTGGGGCTTAGCACAAGTGGGCCAGACTATGGGCCTAACACAGAAAGCACTAGACCAAAGGTGTCATGGATTCACGCCCTGACTCCATCACTAAATTGCTGTGTGATCTTGGACAAGGAACTTTCACCACTCCCTGCCTTAGTTTCCCCATTTGCAAGATGACAGTGTTAGACTAGATGATCCTTAAACCGAAAATCCATCTGACACCTCTACTTCTCTGAGGCTGCCCAGACTCGTTCTTCAAGCCCCTCAAAGTGTCATGCTAAAGAAGCTAAGTCTATGATTGTGGTTAAGAGTAAAGACACAGGAGTCAGACCATTCTGGGTGTGGGCCTGGGCCCATCACTTACCTAAACTTAACCTTTACAAGGGGGATAAGAGTAGCACCTTTACATGAAATGACGCACATATGGCATTTGGGGCAAAGCCTGGAACGCACTCATAATGACGGATGGGGCTGTTGTTCCTGTCTGTCTTTGTTGTGCTATGAGGTAAGGGCTGACAGCAAACGAAGGGAAGAAAGGTGGCAAATCAAGAAGCCTGAGGGCCTCTGCATTCGTCCCACTGCCCATCACAAGCTTCTCTGCTCTATTCTGGCCAGAACTTTAGGATGAGGACAATCATGACCACCCATTCTTAGGCACCAAGAGTCCTTCTCTGAGAAGCCTCTGCAGGCAAATGAGCAAAACTCCCAAAGGAGAAATAAGGCTTGAATAGACCGCCCTGTAAGGAAATGTCTGCAGGGCCTCTGGTCCCTCTACAGTGTGCCCTGCATCTCCCCACGGCACTGCCCTGAGTTCCTCTCTGCTCCACCCCTGCCACCCTCATCCCCTGACTACAGCTCGTGGCTGTTTACATTGGTGGAAGAAGACTGTCAGTTACAGCATTGGAGGCTCTGACCACCAGGCTCTAAATTACACATCTGGATGACTGGATGACTGAATGCTGATAGAATTACCTGGCATAAATGCTTGGTTCTCAGAAACATCCCCACCAGCACTGAGGGTGCTGCACAGGCTTCCTCAAAGCCCACCGTCCTCAGCCCCCTGAGCCACGGGCAGTGCCGGGCACTGGCTGCAGAGGACCTGGCAAACGTCCTTCAATCATGCTGCCCGGGCCCTGTGCAGGTCCAAGACTCGGCTGGGGCTGTAAGTGCAGGTGTGCTGCGAGGCCCGGTAAGGAATTCTGGCCTGGGTGGGCTGGTCCTAAGGATCTTCCCACTCGGGAGAAGGAACTGCAGCCACTTGTGACCAACCTCCTGGCCTGTGGACATCCCGCAGGTACAAACACACCAAAGTTTTCTGCCATTTTGTCCCCTTTGCTTTATCGAACCCTGTTCTCCGTCAGGAACGTCACGCTCCTCCCCATCCCATCCCCAGGCTTCTTTGTCCACGGGCCCCTAACTGGATTTCTGCCCTCCAGCCTCGCCCCCCGCTTGCCCATCCACCACCTCCCCCAGCCCAGGAACTTTCTGGAACACAAATTTGGTCATGTCCATTCCTCCTTAAAAGCCTTCAACGACAGCCCAGTATCTGGAAGAGGCTCATCCACCAGTAGCCCCCAGGTGGCCGCTTATCTGTCAGATGTTTTTGTAAATTCTGCCAACGTCTAAAAAGTGGGAAATTCCTATTTGAAAACCCAGATTCCTAAGTTTGCTCCCCAAATTAGACGACCTAACGACACAAACGCCGCTTTTCCACGTGGCAGTCACGGGAGAATCAGCCATCCTCTTTCACTCAGGCCCGGGTCCTCCAGTTTGCCCCACAGAGAGATGGTGGTGTTCACCATGGAAGCCACCGTGGTCACAGGGCCGGGCACCTGGAGCTGGCTCACGCTGCCAGCTGAGGTGTTTCAGGTTCAAGGTGACAGCACACGCGGCTCATTACCTTCTCAGCTGTGCTGTTCCTAGCTCGGCGGCCACGGCAGCTGTCCTTCCCTCTCCCCTGGGCAGCTCCTCCATTCCCAGCCAGGAGACAGCCAGTCTTAGGGCTGTTTCCAGGAACGCCGATGGCTGCGGGCAGGTGCCGAAGAGGCCCCACCCCTGGGTCCAGCCTCTCCCACCCTCAACTCAGTGAGGGCTGCGCCCCCTCCCTTTATTTCCATCCCACTGTTCCTAGCAAAGCCCTAACAGCACATATTTTGTTAATTGTACAAACCTAATGGGGGAATGCATTGGCAAAAAAGGGTAATGGCCATCAGACCAGCAATAAAACAAAATTAATGGCCCATAGGAAGAAATCATGTCCACTTAATCCCGGCTCTGAAACTCTAATAGAATAATGGAATACCAACGGAGGGCTTTTTTTCTCTCTATGCAGATTGCTTACACCATGTTAATCACTTGCAAAGCAGGCCACATACCACTCCGGCTCCCATGACCCTCCAGGGAAAGTAGCAGACCAGAAACATTTAGTGCCAGGCTCATTACTGACATGCACCACCAGCAGTGACACCGTCCCCCATCCCTCCCTCCCCAGGTGATTCCGGGACAGCCAGTGTGGGGTGTCATTGAGAGCCATCAGGTGTGGTGGGCCGGAAAGCGAGACACATGATACCTAATAATAGCAGACATGTTCTGAGAGCTTACTATGTGCCAGACGTGGGCTGGCTAGGCGCCGTCTCTGTACCGGATTACATCTTCATCTTCTAGAGCTGCAGAGTCCAGTAAGACAGCCACCAGCCACATCGGACTTTTAAAATACAAATAGAATTAATTAAAATTAAACGAAATGCAGAAACCCGCCTTCAGCCTCAATGGCCGCCTTTGAAGTGCTGGACAGCGGAACGTGGCTAACGGCTGTTACACTGGGAGGATCGGAGAGACCGAGTTTCCTGGAGACGGTCCCAGGAGGTTGCACTGGACAGCAATGCTCTAGAATATCGAGGCCATTTTCTCCCACTCATTCAACATATTCCGAAATCGAGGCGCAGAAAGGTGAGGCAAGCTGCATAAGATCATGGCTGGGCTGGGGTCTAGCGCAGGTCTGACTCAGCCTGGCTCCCGAATCCCCACCCTCCACACTATTTCTTAAATACACAGAAACAGCACTCAAGGCCGCTGGAGGCCTTCTGGAGCAAGTTGGCTATAGAAAGACCCCTCTCTCCACTGCAGGGCCCCCAACCAAAGGGAAGCAGACAGACCCCAGCGCTCGACTTGGAGCCAGCTCCATGGGGTCTCCAACCTGGAAGGGAGGGCTTCGTAGATCACCCAGCCCAACCTACTTCGATTTATGGAGGAAGAAACCAACGCACAGAAAAGTTAAGTGGCTTGTCCAAGGTCAAACAGAGTTAGGACTATAGACTGTCACACAGGAACCTCTGTACAGAGACCTACAGTCCGGGTTTCCTGATGGCCAGCCCTCACTGGCCGAGGAAGAGGACAGAGTAATACTGCGAGAGCTGGGGAGAGAAGGAGGTGATGCCCCTCCAGTCTTCTTGGAGAGCCCTGGGCCCAAAGAGACTGGGATGCGTCTGAGGGTTCTAGGCTCTGAGGAAAGGCAGGTGGTCAAGAGCCTAGAAACCGCAGTGGTTCAAAGCATGACACTGCATTGCTACCATCTTTGGGGAAAATAGTTTAGCAGTATCTATAAGAGTTTTTTTTCTTTATCTTTTTACGGCCATATTCATAGCACATGGAAGTTCCCAGGCTAGGGATGGAATCAGAGCTGCAGCTGTCGGCCTGCACCACAGCCATGGCAACACCAGATCCGAGGTGCATCTGTAACCTACATTGAAGGTTGCAGCAACACCGGATAATTAACCCACTGAGCAAGGCCACATCCTCATGGATATCAGTCAGGTCCTTAACACACTGAGCCAGAGGGAACTCTGGGATCTACTTTAATTAAAGGTACATATACTTTTTTCCCAGCCACCCCAATTTGAGAATGTATCCTACAGAAAGAAAGCACCCATGCAAAAGGATAATGCAACAGGATCAATAATGGGAGAAAGTGAAAAACAAGCCAGATGCCCACAAATAGGGGAATGTTTGGATATCCTGTGGTACAGCTATACTATAAATAAACGCAGCTATTCAAAAAAAGGAGGGAGTTCCCTGGTGGCCTGTCAGGTTAAGGATCCAGCATTGTCTCCACTGTGGCTCGAGTCACTGCTGTAGCGCAGGTTTGATCTCTGCCCCAGGAACTTCTGTGGGAGGCCAAAAAAAAAAAAAAAGAACTGGTTAGATCTTTACCTTTTGCCATGAGCAATGGTCATGATGTTCAAAGTAAGAAAAGTAAGCAGCAGAGTGATGTGTGTGATGTGATTCCTTTTTTGTAAAAGTAGAGAAAACTCCAGAATGAGTGCGTCTATGTGCATGAGTCTATATAAGCACAGAGACAGTGTGGAAGGAACAGCCCAGAGGGTTCATGCCAGGAATGGGGATGGAGATGGGGACAGGGACAGACGGGTAAAGGCTCACCATCTTTAGTGTATCTCTGCCTTGTTTCTGGTTGCAGGGAGTACTGCAACTTCTATAAATTTTTTGGGCCACACCACAGCACGTAGAAGTTCCTGGGCCAGGGGTTGAACTTGTGCCACAGCAGCAAACCTAGCCATAGCAGTGACAACGCTGGCTCCTTAACCTGCTGAGCCACTAGGGAACTCCCACTTTTGTAATGTTTGAAAAGAAACTCAAAGAGTTTATTTCTCAAATAGAAATATTTGATGAAAGAAAGAAAAAGGAGTTGGACTTGGGAAGCAGCCAGACCAACGTCAAATCTACTTTATTCACCAGCTGCACTGCATCAGGCAAGTTCCTTAACCTCTGTCCACCTTGGTTTCCTCACCTGGAAACTGATGATGGCCTATCATGAGGCTGGGCGGGGGGAGACTGTGAGAAAATGAATTTAGAGCTACTCAATAGCAGGGGCCTTTTCATCCATGCTGAGGGACTAATCTGCCCAGGACACAGAGGTACTTTCTGGATCCCCCTGCTGAGCACTCTCATAGGACTTCACCATATGCTTCTCGGGGCCCCTACTATTGGCCTTCTATTACAGTTCTCATCTATCTATCTCCCTACCAGACCATAAGCTCTTTATGGGCGGGAACAGTACCTTGTTTATTTATTTACTCATTCCATTTCTAATGAAATTAATACTAACTGAATAATTATATCTTAGGCATATGCTCCAGGCCCTGTGCCAAAGTCAGAGGTATAACAGTGCACAAAATAGAAAAGTCCCTGCTTTCATGGAGCTCACATTCTAAGGGGAAACAAACTACAATTTACAATCATACAGTGTCAAGAGGTGATGAGCACGAAAGAAGAACAAGCGACAGGCCAGGGAGCAGAAGTGACTAGGGAGGGAGGGCGGCATTTTAGAGCGAGGGGACAGGAAAGAGCACCGTCTGAGAGGGTACTCCTTGTGACACAGGCCACAGACCCACTGAGGTTGGTAGTTATGCAAATGATATCAGCTTAAGAACAAAATAAAAACAGATTTGATGGAGAGCAGAGTTAATAACTAAGACACCTTAAAAACACGCTTCCACTTCTGAGTATACACCCTGAAGCACTGAAGGCAGGGACTCAAAAACACAATTTGTATCCACGTGTTCACAGCAGCATCATTTACAGGATCCAAAAGGTAGAAGCAACCCAAATGTCCACAGACAGAAGATGGATCAGCAAAATGTGGTCTCTACGTACAATGGAATTTCATTCACCCTTAAAAAGGGAAGGAAATGCCGACACATGCTACATGGTTAAACCTGGAGGGCCTTACACTATGGGAAATAATCCAGTCACAAAAGGACAAGTACTGTATGATTCCACTCACATGAGGTACCTAGACTAGTCAAATTTATAGAGACAGGAAGCAGAATGGTGGCTGTCAGGGTCCTGGGGAAAGGAGATGGGGAGTTTGGGTTAATAGATATATAGTTCCAGATTTGAAAGATAGGGAGGGCTCTGTAGATGGATGCTGGTGATGGTTGTATAATGATATGAATGTGTGTAATGCCACTGAACTGTACACTTAAAAATGGTTACAATGGCAAAGTTTATGTTGTGTATATTTTACCGCAATTTAAAAAAATAGGTTAAGGGGGCCCAAGACAGACAGAAAGAACAGAGAACCCCAAGTCTCTGCATCCAAGAGGGGAGACACAGAGGGACTGGGGCTCCCAGGCCAGATGGCTGACAGGGGAGGCAGCTTTGCTATGGGAATATCAGAGCCAAGGCGATTGCAGGGGACTGCTTCTGGACAAGTGAGACACAATTTAGGGTAAAAAAGAAAAGGGGAGAAAAAAACCCACTTTTAAAAATCTGCTGGGAGGTGGAAGGTAGGCCCCTTTCTAGGCTGACAGTCAAGGAATGTATCTCCAGCAATAAAGCAGTGAGCGGGAATCTGCAAGGAGAAGGCAGCAGAGGCTGGGAACAAGACGGGACCGCCTGGGCTTCCAGTCCGATGCCGCACTGGGCAGAGTGTGTGTCGGAAAGGGTTTAGGCAGAACCTAGCGGACAGTCCTGGTCTTCACGCCCCTTTGACCTTATGTGTGTCACCCTAACTCTCTGGGCCTCAACTTCTTCATCTCCTGAACTGAGTGGCTGGATCAGAGAAGGAGGAATCTGAAGGTTTTAGGGGTCCACCAATCCCTGGAGACCTCATCCAGAGTGGCATTCGTGTGTGCATTTTTCCATTGAGAGATTTATAAATTTTACCACAATTTCATGGCTGTCCATGTCCCCAGAGAGGTTAAGAATCACTGGAGGAGATATTCACTGGGCTCACATTCAGATAGAAATTTCTAAGATTCCAAAAAATCTTGGACTAAAAACTGATAAATCTTTGGGCCTCAGAGAAATCAAGATGTTTATTCCTGCCTTGCCTGTGACACAGAGACAGATAATGTAAAAACGAAGTGAAATAATGATACGTTTTAAAAAGTTCAAATCCTTCCTCTCATGCAAGGAAAGGTAGTTACTGTTGTGGTTTCACAGAAAATCAGAGCAGGTCCGCGCCGGGCGTACAGGCGGAAGGGGAGGCCAGCTCGTCCCGGTCCTGCTCCCGAGCGAAGGCGGCCCTGCAGGGGGATGTGATGTCCTCCTTTGATTGGAAACAAAGACACCCTTGATGCCCCTTGTGGAGAGGGGTCCAGGCCAGAAAGAAAAGCAAACAGAAGCTTCCCAGGAGGTGCAGCCCTGGCAGGACAAATGCATCCCTTGGTGCCAACAAGCCCCCATCCTGCATGTGGCTTTCCTGGGGAGGAAATGCTCAGTAGTGGCCGGCTAAGGATATGTCAGGGAGGAGGGACCAGCAGAGGACAGCACCTGCCATCAGAGAGCAAGACCCCGACTGCAAACCTGCATCATGATGAAGCCAGGGTCACCGGGGCAGAGGGGACCTCAGCACAATGGTGGTGCCAGCCAGGAGGAGCAGCCCAGAGGCAGTGTCAGAACCACACACTTGTGCCTGGACCCAGGTGGCACCTTAGAGATCACCTGTTCTGATTCCTCTTTTCACATGTGCAGAACTGTGAGATGGGGCGAAGACTCTGAGGGAAGTCCAGGACTGGAGGCTTGGCCAATAGCTCCCTTCATTCATTTATAAAATGTGTCACGTCAGATGCTTAACTAGATCAGAGATCAATAACTAAGGACGGTATGGGAGAATCTGAAAAAGAATGAATACGCATTTGCGTATAACTGAGTCATTTTCTTGTACAGCAGAAATTATTACATGATAAATCAACTATACTTCAATAAAACTTTAAAAAATGAAAAAGAAAATTAAGGATAAATCAGCTCCCTGCCCCCGAGGAGCCCAGTCTAATGGGAGAGACAGACTGAGGAATGAAATGCTGTCCAGCAGGTATGCAGCGACCACAGAGGTGGGCCCCGCACTTCAGCAGGTACATAAAGAGGGGGGCAAGGTGGGGGCTCAGTGAGTTCCCCCAGACCAGTCAGCTCTAGAGGGAGTGGGAATATTCCCCATGAAGTCCAAGCCAGGCCAAGAGCCACCCACATCTCAGACTCAGGGTGCGCACCACAGCAGCTGTTAGAAGGAACCCCAAGGGTCCAGCCCCGCAGGGAGAGGCCATGCTTGGCAGGCCAGATGCAGGCCCGGGGAGCAGGCCTCTCCAAACGGCACTTCCCATTCATCACTTTCTAACTCGCCTCCAGGGCCTGGTCCTGAATATTGTTTCATAAATAACGGAAGAGGCTCCAGCTTGCCGAGCTGAGGTGAGGCAGATGTGCACAGCTCAGCCGATTATGAGGGAATCTGGCTGCACTGAATGGTTCTGGGATGCTGACTCTCTGCAGAGGGGTGGCTCGGGGGAGAAGAAGGCAACCACTCGGCTGGTGTCCCCACCTGGATCCCCAGATCACAGCAGGATGCTGAAAGAGCATTTGTTTCCAATTGTTCTTAGCCACTAATTTGGCTCCAGGGTATAACACCAATCTGAGAACAAACGGAGTAGGAAAACTGTGCCTTTCTTAAAGGAGGCCCAAATTCACCCTAAACAGGGAAGGGCTGGGGGAGATTTCTGAGTTCACCGCATGCCCCCCCAGACCTCCTGGCCACTCCCTCTCCAGCAGGGAGTCACCCGGGTGCCCTGCCATCTGCCCTGCCTCACCTGCTCAGTGCCCTTCGGAGGTGCCTCCAGCAGAGGACAGATTACTCTGATGGCAGGTGGATAAAACGGGATCCCTCGCTAGCAGTAACTACCCAGAACAATCTCTCTCCTGAGCTGCTGTCTGTCTCCACCTGGCACCTGCCAGCAAAAGAACTGGTGGGCGTCACAGGCTGGCACAAGGCATCCCCCCCCATGCACGGAGAGGACCTCGAAGGCCGTACTTGCTCAGAGGGCCCTCTGTCGGACTGCAATAAGGCCGGCCTGGGATGCCCCCTCCACAGAAGAGAGCAAAGCAGCTCTGCTTCCAGCAGAGCGAAGAGCTAGCACCCTCCAGGGGCAAAGGGGAAGGAAGAGCCCTGAGCAAGGCCCCTGTAGCAGAGGCTTTCTCAAGACTGATGTGTAAAACCCCCCGTAAACTAGAGGCCCTTCTTAGAGTTAAATTGTCTTCTTGTGGCTTAAAATAACTGAATCAGAGAACTTTCTCTGTGACTCTCCTGAAAGCAAACTGGTAGATAAAATGCCTTTACCACCTCTACCACTCAACTCCCAGACTCCCAGCAGACAGGCCAGAGCCTCTGCGACAAAGATGCCTTCTTCAGCAGCATGTGATTCAGCTATTCAGTAAGTTCATAAGTTCAACATAGTATAAAAACACTAGAAAGTAAACAATTTTTTAAACCTCTGAGCAGTCAAAGTACCTGTCACAAAATCTTTGCACTAAAGTTTATGAACCTTACTCATAAGAAAACCCCGCTTCTTCACTGATTTTATACACATTTCTAACAGGCTCAGTTATCTGGTCCCTTGGGCCTCAGCTGATTAGAAGCAATGAAAGAGGAGGGGGCTTATGCTTTCCCAGAAGGCATGCTGAGGGGATGGAGGGTTGACCAGGGAGAGAACTAAGGGGAGCCTCCTTGTGAATCATGTAAGCTTCAGTCATGTTCAGGATCATTTACTCAGGAAGTTGGGAGGATGTCCACTCTGATGTTAAAACGTCCTTGGGGGACTTTAAGAAGTAAACCTTCAGCTATCTAGAAAATTCTGAATGAGTCTCCTTGATGCTTCCAGACTGCTGAGTTCTTCCCGTGGGTTACTCTAAGCTTGTTCAGAGCTGCTTGTGTTTGCTCCTGGTTGGCTCATTCATTCACTCAGCAGGTATTGACTCCTTGGATGCTGGGGCAGCCCAGGGACGCACAAGCAAAGGGTAGGGATGGTTCTGATACACCAAAGACACACATGGCTGTGCACATATGCACGCTCACACACACACATATACACACATACACACAGGGTACCTATCACACCTTAGGTGCTCAGTAGATGCATGTTGTACTGATGTTAGAATACGCAATTGGAAAGAAAGACAAGCCAGTCAGACTGTTCTTTGACCCAGGCCCTAGCCATTCACACGAGAATCTTTGTGGGGAGGGCCTATAAGACTTCAGGAGTCAACTAAAAATGTCATCTTGCCAAAATTTGAAGCTGTTCCACCAAGAAAAACAAAAAGATGACACAGCATTGAGCCTGAGAAAATGTGGAAAAAATTCTCCAGTTAATACTTTTTTTTTTTTTTTTGCCTTTTAGGGCCACACCCGTGGCATATGGAGATTCCCAGGCTAGGGGTCTAATCAGAGTTACAGCTGCTGGCCTGCACCACAGCCATAGCAATGCCAGATCTGAGCCACATCTGCGACCTACACCACGGCTCACGGCAACACCAGAACCTTAACTTACTGAGCGAGACCAGGGATCAAACTGGCAACCTCACAGTTCCTAGTCGGATTTGTTTCTGCTGCACCACGACGGGAACTCCTTCCAGTTCATCTTAGAGAAAGCTGTCTAAGGGTCTGGCTTCCCCACTGATAAAACAGACAGCGTGGAGACATCAGTGTCTGAAATGCTTCCATCTCCCTGGTCAACAGGATCCTAGTTTTATTTAAGAACTGGCTCCGCCCCGCAACAGCCTGATGTCTTCTATTTTCACCAAAGCTTTGGAAGGAAGGATTTTAACAAGAGCTCCTCTCCAGCCTCCAGTCAAGATCCAAAAACATGAATTTTCTTCACAGCCCTTTGAGATCCCTATGCCAGGTGCCCGACCTGAGGAGACAGCAAGCCACTCTTCATCCTCTCCCCAGTCTCTCAGATGGCAGGCCGTGGGACATGGCACTGTCACCGTTTGGGAGACAGGAAGCCTTTATGACACTCAAGGGATGGTGGGGGAGGGGTTGGGATTCTGGTAATTTGTCCTGACGAATCCAGGTTAATAATTTATATATGCATTTCTTTAAAAAAAAAAAGTCATTTGAAACAAATTGCATACAAATCGTGTGACATTTGAAGGAAATTTGCCAGTGTTGCTCAGTGAAGCATAATAAATATATGCAGCCCATAATAATAAGTTACTTAAACTCAGGGCACTAAATGATTTATTAATTGTCCCCTAATCCTTTCCAGCGATGACTAAAACCAAGAGTGTGGCCGTATTTCACATACCAGTTCATAATGCCTCTACCCCAAACAGCGCTGCTGCCATCAGCTAGCTCGGCCATTTTTCATTCTGGTCCCCGACACTGCAGATGGGCCTGGAGCAGGGCCCAGCACTGAGGGGACTGCTATTGCCAGCAAAGGGGCAGAGGCATCCCAAACACACCCCGACCCACCACCTCTCACATGGATGTCCTATAAAACATGTTCATTTTGCCTAGAGCTCTCCTCGCTGGGGTCCCCGTCCTGTCCACGTCTCCCACTGCCGTCAGTACGTGATGCCCCTGGGTAGACGTTAATCCCAGGAGAACACGCCATTGTCTGCTGGGATGCCCAGCACCAGGCTTAAGGCTACAGAGTCCTCTCCAGCAGTAGACGGTGAGCCAAAGAGAATCCGAACGAGGAGAGGACACGAAGACCTGCCCTTTCTCTAGGACAGGCTGACCCAGTGGGGAATGTGGATTTCTGCTGTCATGTCCACTTCTGGGGCCTTTTTCCCATCTCTAGTGCTTTAGACATTAGCTTCTGCTCCCTGGGAGACTCTGTGCCCAGGCCACTGCCCAGAGCCACCTGCAGACCCAACCTTATCTTGGAATTCACAGCCAGAGACTGAATTCAAGAGGGGAAATGATTCTCCAGGCCTCCTTGCTTCTCCCAACATGTTCCTCTCCGGTACTCCCATCTCAGAACCGTGCCTCTTCTACAGGCACCCACATCTGGGGAGCATCTTTGAGTCTGCCCCTGCCCACCCTCTACTCCCAAACCCAATCGTGGGGTGGGGGGTTCACTCTCCAAAAATATTTCTCAAATCTATCCCTTCCATCTCTGCCACCATTGCATGATTCAAAGCTCAGGGGTGGTGGAGTTCCCTTCGTGGCTCAGTGGTTAACGAATCCGACTAAGAACCATGAGGTTGCGGGTTCGATCCCTGGCCTTGCTCAGTGGGTTAAGGATCCGGCGTTGCCGTGAGCTGTGGTGAAGGTTGCAGACGTGGCTCGGATCCCGCGTTGCTGTGGCTGTGGCGAAGGCCGGCGGCTACAGCTCCTGTTAGACCCCTAGC
>PVHT020000113.1:7387703-7423716 GCA_004024745.2 Catagonus wagneri
ACAAAGCTCAGGGGTGGAAATCAGCAGCTCTTACCCAACTTTTGTGGGATTTGCCCAGCGTTTCTGGTTCAGTTTTGTTTTTATAAAGGTAATATGTAACATGGTTCATAATTCAAAGTCTATGAAAGTAAACACTGAAACGTCTCCCTCCCATCTCTTTCTCCAACTTGCTCAAGCAAACACAAATATAGATTTTTGTTTTCCCCTTTTTATGTACATTTGTATGCACTTTGGTAATTTTTTTTCTTTTTGCATTTCATACATTTTTGGAGGTCTTTCCATTTCAGTACAAAGAGAGTTTCTCCATTCCTCTTAAGTGCATAGTATTCCATTGTCCAATATTCCATAAAGTAGAGAACTGGTTCCCAACTGATGGACATTAGGTTCCTTCCAGTCTTTTGCTATTAAAAATAATGTTGCAAAGAATAAACTTATACATATGTCATTTCACATATGTGCAAGTATATCTTTAGGATCAATTTCCTAATATGAAATTGCTGGTCAATAGGCACATGATTAATAATTTTGATACATACTGCCAAATTGCCCTCCAAATGGTTGTGCTGATTTACACTATAAGATAGTCTGTTTCTCCAAAGCCTTGCCAATACAGTGTGATAACAAACTTTTGGGATTTTTGCTCACTGAAAAAACACATAAATAATGCCATCTCAGGACAGTTTTAATTTGCATTTCTCTATCTGTAAGATTGAATATCCTTTATATGTTAAGAGCCATTTGTATTTTTCTTTTCCATGAGCAGTCTGTTAGAATTCTTTGCCCATTTTTTCTATTGGGTTATATTCTGTTTTTGGTTTTTAGGAGCTCTTTACATGTGAGGGAGAATAGCCCTGTGATCTGAGTTGCAAAATCAAATTTGTCATTTGTCTCTTGACTTTGCTTAAAACATTTTGCTGATGCTTTAAAAATTTTTAATTTCAATTCCAACAGGCCAGGAGCATTCTCTCTCCCATTTGTGGCAGCTCCTACGACACCCCACAATTTTACTGTTGACTTGCTTTACTGTTTTTAATTGTCAGCCAGGACATCAGTGTGATGCCTGGAACTGCTGCCGCCATTGTGTGGCCCAGAGGAAAGTTGGTCTGAAAAGAGCTGACATCTAATGGGTGACAGAGAAAGAATCTGGGGGCTTGTTGATGTCCTTGGGCCACAGAGGTTAACCAGTCCTAGAGCAGTCCCGGTTCTGAACTTCACAAAACCAGATATAAGAAAATGAATCCTTTACTGTTTAAGTCACTTTGGGCTAGATTTGCTGCTACTGGCAGCCAAAGGCATTCTAACCAATGCATACCTTGACTGTCCTTGCAAAAGTCTGTCCCTTCCAATCCATCCCCACTGCTGCTGAGGCCTGTGTTCTAGAATATAAACCTGGTACTGCCACTCCCCTGTTTTAATACATTCCATAGCTCCCCATCACCTGCAAGATACAATCCAAGTGCCGCAGCATTTGGTCATGCCTGTCCCCTCCCTCTTCCGCTCCTGCAGTTTCACACCTCCTTATTGTCAGTCCCCACTCCCGGAACAGGCATCTCCTTCTTTCTCCTGTCTAGTTCCCAAGGCAGTCTGTTTCCACATCACCTCCTCCAAACAAACTGTCCCCACCCAGTCACCACCATGCAGCCCCCAGTGCTTTCCTCTAGGGCTGTACATCTTTTTACCTGCCTGATCCCCTACTCTGCCCATCCCCTGTGAGTTCCTTGAAGGCAGGGACAACATTGTGTCTATTTTGCATCCCAGTACCTTACTCGGAACCCAGTACATGGCAGACATTCGAGGAGTGCTTGCAGACCTGAACGGAGCTTCCCAGCCTTGTCTCATTTGCTTCCCAGATGCCCCCTCACGCCTTTCTCCATCCCAAGTCCACATCACTTTATAGAGAAGCTGGAAGAAAGGTTCTGTGTGAATTGGCCTGCTCTAAGAAGGGAAGAGGATGACCTGTTAGATCACTAGATCAAAAGGATCAGGTGTTGTCACTGCCGTGGTGCAGGCTCCATGCTGGGGCCCCAATGCCCAGCACATCACCCACCACAACAGGAAGTGGGGTCAGGGCCTAGGTTCGAGGTCGCTTAACCTACCACGTGAATGCAGAGAAATGACCTAAGGCCTCTGCGCCTCAGTTTCCTTATTTGGGAGAGAGGGATGAGCAGGCCATGTGACCATGAACTGAGTCTAATCACAGAAACTGCTCAGTAAAGACAGCCATGCTACTCTCCACTTACAGCTGAAAGCAGCCCCCACAGGATGAGCCCAGACACCTCACTGGGTGGCCTCGTTTCCAGCTCAAACCCCCATGTGGACCACAGAGCGGAACTCTATTTATGGGAACAGGTGGGAGAGCAGAGTGCCAGCAGCTTCGGGTCCCTTCCTGGGAGCAACCCGGCTGTGCGGTGCCTACCTGTCCCCACGAGCCCACATCGCAGCAGCCCTGCCAGGCGGTGTGTTCCATCCCATTCTAGAGAGAAGTGAGCCTTACGGGAACCCAATAACTTGCTAGCATGTCCACGGCCTGAACCTGGTTAAGCTGGGGGTCAGGATCTTAACCAGCCGTGAGAGCTCTGTCTGTCTGTCTGCCTGGCTTTCACACCTGAGTTCTCCTTACTGCCTCGAGTTGTCTCCAGACACAGAATAATGAGCCTGGCCTGACAAATCCAGGACTTGTGTTCTTGCTGATAAAACCGGAGGAGGGAGCCAGGGTCGGGAGAGGAGACGGGGAGCCCCAGGGGTGTGAGCCAGGAGGTGGGAGAGTGAAGAGAGAAGCTCTTAGACAAGATTTCTCTGTTATCACCAGCATGCCTGTGTGTGTGTGTGTGTGTGTGTGTGTGTGACTGTGCATACACACACGCCTGTGCGTGCAAAACTGTGTAAGATTCTCTGTGTGTGCCTACATGTACACGTGTATATGACTGTGTATGTCACACATGAGTACAGCTCTGTGCACGTGCGCGTGCTGAGGAGAGAAGGGGAGCCCACAGACAGTGGCCTCCTGCCCACCTCTACGCACACGCACACGCACACTGGGGCCACGTCAAGCCTAAACATGCCCCCGTGAACACACATGAGGGCCGCAGTGGAGACTTCACCTATTAACTCGCCTTTTAACATGCCCCTGCTGTTGCAGTTGGAACAAGCCACGTGACATCAGTGGGACCGGCTCTGATATTAGCCCATGAAGGACCCAGCCGGGCTGCCGAAGGGACAGCAGGGGGACGAGGGGAGGGGGAAGCGCCTTCTCTGACCCGGTCCGGCTTCCCTGGACATTCCCTCCCCAGCCCAGACGCGTCACGGCCCCTCTGGTCAGAGGGCGCTGGGGAGGCCCTTCTGCCCGCGTGTCTCCCTCAGGTTTCCACGGCGTTCAGAGCATGGGGGGACGCACATCTTCCCACAGCAGCGATCAGCAGCAGCAGCCCCGGCCTCGGGCGGCAGAGGAGGCCACCTTGGTGCCCAGCCAACTCTCTCAGGCCCCTCGGCCCCCATCAGGAATCGCCACCGCCAGGCCTGCCCCGGGTTTCTCTCTCCTGCCTCTCATGCCCTCTGCCACGGTCTGCGGTGAGAGGAACGGGCGCAAGGCCACACAGCCTGTCAGGAGCAGACAGAAAGCTCGGCTCTGCCCCATCGCCGCCTCATCACCCAGGCCCGCTGCTGCCCCTGAATCCTCTCAGCCCCGCCACAATCAGGGATTTTCTCCGTGAGTGGGGCAAAACAGGAACACCTTACGGGGTCCGGAGCCTACACAAATTCGGACCCTTTCCCTACACTTCAGTGGGAAAAAAAATATCCTTGTACTTCTTAACAAAACCACACCGGCAGCCAGGAAGCGCATCCTCCACACCGGCCACACCCCATGAGGGCCCAGTGTCCCCAGATCAGTCCAGAGAGAGGCCAGCACTGCTGCCAATTTAAGAGCAAAGGCCCGCCTTTAACCGTTCCCCAGCTTCTTTGGAAAACAAGATGCAGAAAGTAAACAACGAGGCGTGGGGGTGGCCACCGCAGCCAGGGAGGCAGCCGTCTCTGGCCTTGCGATGCTTTCAGAGATCTTTTCACCTCTGTTTTCTGGGGTTGCGAATTACACGGTAATGGAAAACAGAAGTTTACTTCCTGGCTCAGACCCTGCTTTTCTAGCTGAAAGACAAGTTGGGTGAGTTCTGCCCATTTTACAGGTGAGAAAACCGAGGCCAGGAGGATGCGGGGTCACAGAACCGTAGCTCACAGAGCGCTGCGTCTTGCCAGGACCCTCCCTCACAGTCCAGAGCTCTCTGCACTGCCCCCCAGCTTTTCTTTGACTCATTGTAGCCTTGATCAGAAACCAATTATTGCTGCACTAACTCCCAAGCGCTGTTTTCCTGGCAGGAAGAAAACAGTTCCCAAGGAGCAAGCTGATATTTGGAGAATATGAGAGCCTCCTGACCACTCCGGAAGACCCAGTCTTCCCCTGCCAGGACTGCACATCGAGGCCAAAACACAAGGAGAAAGCTTCCAACAAAAGTTTGTTTTCATGGAGATCGTATTTCCTTCGTTGAGGCTCTCCCACCACAGATTTCTCTTTGTTGGCTCTTGCATTCAGAAGTCACCAGATACACAGCCCCTGACCCTGCCAGCCCTCGGGGGATCTCACGCCTCTCTCTCTCCTCCCAGGCCCAGAGGCTGTCTGCTTCCCGCTCAAAAGGCCCTTTGAGACACTCTGGTCAGAGGGGCTCTTCGAATGGCCAGAAGCTTCAGTGGGACCGAGCCTGCCGTCAAGGTTGGGGGAATGAGGAAGAGAGAGAGGCCGAGAGAGAGATGGAGAGAGAGGGGAAGCGAGGCGAGGAGAGAGAAATGGAGCGAGAGGGGAGATGGGGGGCACTAACTGTCTCTCAGTGCTGGCGAGGCAATGAGGATGCCTAACCCAACCCTGTATCCGTCGGTGGAGGCTGTGTTCCGAGATGGCAGAGATTTAACCAGGGGCTCAGCCTGCAGGATGATCTCGCAGGCTGTCCCCAGGCTTTGGCTCAACTTGTACCGAGGCAGGGCCAGCCCAGGCAAAACTTGGAAGAGAATAACATTTATCTTAGATGGACAAGCCTTTCCTTTTCACCCTTTTCAGGATCAGCTGCCCTCCTGGGTACCCAGTTTGGAGATTTTGCTCTGGCCAGCTCACTTAGCCAGGAAGGAAGGGCCTCACAACACGAATCCAGGCTTCATACTCTCCCGGTGAGTGCATTAGAGAGAGAGGGAGGAGGAGGCAGCGAGAGTGAGAAAGAATCACAAGAGCAAATGCTTAGCTCTGGGGAATAAGCTGCTAAAGGTGGAATTACAGGTTCAAAGGTGGGTGGGATCCAGAGGTGGCAGTGAGCTACAGCCACTGACAGAGGCCCAACTGTCCTCGAGGGCGTCCTCCAGGAGGTGGTCCTGGCAGGTGATGTCACGGGCATGGCACGATGCACAGGCAGAGCTGAGTTTGATTCTCAGGCTGCAACTTGCTTAACTTTGGGATCGTGAGCAAATTTTCAAATCTCTTTGGGTCTTATCTCCACCATCTGCTCAAACTGGGATAACAGCATCTCAAGGTTGGTGTGGGGAACAGACAAGAGACCCCAAAAGCCAAGCAGGGTACATGGCACACAGCCTCTCCCTGTGCCGTGAGGGCTGCGGTCAAGGTGGACGATCTGTACTTCTCTTTAGCTTTCCATATCGATGGGCTGTGTCTCTGCCTCTGTGCACCATCTCCCCTTATCCCGGATCACATGTGGTCAGAGAGCAGAATTTTAAATATTTACATCTTCAAGTGTCTATTTTAACTTTTGTCATGAGGAGACAATAAATAATTTGCAAAGCATTTTTCAAAATGAGTGTCTTCTTTATTCCTCGGTCTTACACCCATTTAATAACTGAAGGATCAAGAGTGAGATATGAAGTGACTTCCAAAGTCACTCAGTAGGTAAGCAGCAAAGGCAAGATGAGGTCAAGGCTAGTCAGTGTCCAATGCAGACACCACTAAGAAGTGCCACCCTGTACAGGGCAGGGAGGGGTGACCAAGGGGACTCATGCAGAAAAGAAGCCACAAATGGTGACAGCTTTTTGAAGATGGAGGATTCTAAACAAAACTTTAAAGCCTGAATTTGCAAGACCAGAATCTGAAGGCAACTCAGAGGGACAGCTGTTGGACAAAGAGATGGAGGAGACAGAACTTCACATAATTTCTGTGGCCAGACAGGAATCCAGGGAAAGCTGTCCTGTTACATCTCTGCCATGAAGACCTGTGGAGGGATCTCTGGGCCAGACTAGGGTGCAAGACTGAGCAGGCAGTAGAATCTAAATCTAGTAAAGTCTATTTCCCAAGGCAAAGTGTGTTCTAAGGCGCGACCCTGACTTACCCTACAGAACATGTGTCCAGGGGTCCCACCATGCAGTAATGCACAGCGATGTGGGAAGAACTAGAGAAGGTGCTGGTCCCGGCCTAACTCTAGAGGACCTTCAGCCTGGAGGCTGGCTCTGTGGCTCTTGTTTCATCTCCACAGGCACCCTACGCTAGCCCAGGGACATGAAAAGATGAGCTGTGATGTGCCCTCTCTCTCCCCCTTCTCCCCATCCTGTTCAGTGGGTCCCTGACAACACTGAGCTCTCGCGGGCCCCCCTCCCGACCAGGGCTGACTTGCCCCCAGGGGCCAAGCCAGGTGGAGTCGCACTCGGACTAGAAGGATGACTCCCAGAGGACATTCCATCCAGGGATTCTGGGATCTCAAACCCATAATCACCAGCCCCAGGAAGAAGGCTACCCCTCTGCCTCCTCTGGCACACGCAAGACTGGCGACGTGCTTCAGGACTGATCTCCTGCTTAACCAGCTGCAAAGGAACTCTTTCAAAGAGAAGATGAGGAACCCCTCCCGGGTCCAGGGGAGCCGCCAGTCTACATTGTGAAGCAATTTCAGACAGTCTCCTTTTGCTTTCAAATGTACTTGATCAATGTGACAAGGATTGTGAGGGCTGGAGCTCCTACAGGTAGAACTAACGGAGAAGAATAATGCTCATAAATCATTTAGCATGCAATCCAAACAGGGGTTTTTTTTTTTTTCTTTTCTTAAAGGAAAAGACAATGCCAAAGAAATAGAGCTGCATAGGAAACAGAAGCCACTGTAACCTGTCCCCAAAAGTACAGTGTCCCCAAGTGCGGTTTATATCATTGCCATCTGCATTCTGACCCTCAATGCTGATTTTCCAGCTTGAGTCCCTCCCCAGTCCCGAAGGCTTGGACCAGCAAAAGGGTCAGCACCAAAGAAATAGCTGATGAAAACAGCTGCACGCCCATCTCCCCTGCAGCCCCACATCCCAAATCAGCGACTGACTGTCTCTCCTCAGCAGCTGACTCCACCCTGGGGCAGCTGGGCCTGAGCTGGGAGCACCAGGGGAGGAGAAGCCAGGCCTATGAGACCCCGGCAGCATTCTTACAGGCCTCAGCTCAAATGTCACCTCCTCAGAGGGGGCTTCCCGCCACCCCACGTGGAGGATGCCTGTGCCCCAGCCCCCCTCCGGCACCTTAACCTGCACCGTTTTCCCTTCTGAGCAATTATTACTGATTTACATTATATTACATAGATGTTTATTGTATGTCTCCCCTAGCAAGATGTTAAGTTTCATAAGGGCAGAAGACGAATGTGTTTTGTTGTCAGTTCAAAGCCTAGCACTTACAACAGTACCCTGCACGTAGTAAGTACTCAATTAACATTTATTGAATGGATGGACGGATGAATAGCTAGAAACATAGACTGGCAGTGATGGTCCACCCAGCCGTGTGCCCTCCAACACGGCGCCTGTGACCAAATCACGACATGCAGGTCCCAGCCCACGCTGGTGCAGAGGGAGAGCAGGAAGCTGTGAGGTGTCCTGGCCCTCCATGGCCCTGAATGCAGACTCTGGCCTCAGAATAAGAACAGCGTGGGCTCCTTCCCTAAAGGACTGCAACCACTGGGACGAGATGACCTTCTGCATGCAGGGAGGGCAGATTCCTGGAATTCCAGCCAGGGAGGCCGGACAGGAAGGGCAGAATTTAGGACCGCCAATAAGTTACCAAGAAGTACCACAGGGCCCCCGGATGGACCTATGGTCCTGGATTCCCAGATCAAAGGCATGGACACGGAGGGAGAGGCCATTTCTGTGGAGTTCTCTTTCTGTACAAGAAACCATCCCTCTATTCTCTGGTCAGGCTTTGGGGGAAACTTTACCGCATATTTTCGTTCTCCTGCCTCCAGAGGGTCCACCCCCATCTCCCCTCCTCCACCTGCTTCACCTTAATCAGGACCACCTGACTCAGAGCAGGGGCAGGTCAGTTTTTCTCCTGAGGCCTGGGCTAGAATAAAAGCAATACGGCCCAGGAGGTCAGCAGAGGCCAAGTGGAGGGGTGGGTAGGGGTGAAGAAAGATGCTCGGGTGGGGGTTGCATAGAACACACCCCCTTCTCACTGACAAGATTCCTCTGTTCAGAGCGTTGGGAGAGGGGCCCTTTTGCTTTTTTGTTCATTTTTTCTTTCATAACAAAGGTGGCTCTGACCTGCATCTTCTAGCTCACAGCCCTGGGGCCCAAAGCCCACCTCCCGCCCAGCCCCACTCAACCCCGTGCTCCTGAGCGTGCGCCTTCACAAATGACCCTGGGTCTCCCACTTGGGCGTTTCTTTCCATCAGGCAAAACTGTCTCTTGTTATTCCTTACATCAAAAATCTCATGGCCTACGAAGTGCAAAGCCCTAAGCTTTCACGACATGGCTCCAAACTAACTTTCCAGTCCTAAATTGCAGTCTCCCTCTGTGCACTCTAGGTAAATCAAAGCACTTCTTGTTCGTGGACTAGGTGCCATACTTACCAACCTTAAGGACTTTGCACACATCACCTGTCTGTTGGAAGGCCTGTCTTCCTCTCTTCCTTCAAGCCCAGCTCAAAGCCGTCTTTCCCCTGAGGTAGTCCCTAGTAACCCCAAGGGGAAGTAATGTGTCCTTATTCAACTCACAGTATGTCAGCTATGATACTTAACATCTTTGTGTTACGGCTACTTAAATCCTTGTCCCATCTCCTCTATTAGACATGCTCGCTGCTGAATTACATTTAGCATATGCTCTTAAATTCATAGTAGTTATGCAATAAATATTTGCTTATAAAAAGTCGAATGATATAAGTCTGTCCAGTGATTTCCAATCCAAATGCTGCATGAAAGACGTGTTTGCTGATTGCTGGTGACCAGCTCATCTCCTCCTTGACCCAATGTGGCTGACCACCAGCCATACCTGCTCCCATCACTTCCTCACCTCCAATTCACTCCTTACCCCTCTCCAGTCTCTTCCACCTTGACCCACAGTCCTCAGGGTGTCAGTGGCTTTCACACTGACAAAGTCAATGAATCCTTTCTTAGTCCTCTTCTGTGATGGCTGCTGCTGCTGCTGTTGCTTCTAAATCTATGGTCTTGTTTTCCATCACAAAGTTTTCAGCTCCTTTGGCTCAGTGACGCCATTCTTGCCAGATTCTCCTCCCAACTCTCCCACCCTCCGTGTCTCTTTATCACCTCTCTTCAGTGTGTGTTCCTCAGGGTTCTGTCTTTGCCCACAGCTCTCCTTCCTCTGCACCCTCTCCCTGCTGGTCTCATTCACTTTCATGACTTTGACCACCACACATGGGCTAAAGGCTCCCATGCCTCTATCTCCAGTCACATGCTCTAACAATTCAATTTCCTGATAGACAACATCTCCAACTAAATGTCCCATAGATAAGGGAACTCAACATATATTTTTTCAAAAGGAAAGGAAGAAGAGGAGAAGGAAGGAGGGAGGGAGGGAGAAAGGGAGGGAGGGAGGAAGGAAGGAAGAAAGGGAGGGAGGGAGGAAAGTAGAGAGGACCCAAAGCCCAAAAGGTCCTTTCCTTCTCCTGGGTTTCCTGGCACAGTTGCTGGAACCACTCTCCACCCAGAATGTACGGTGAAAACTTAGAAGTCTCCTTGGAGCCTTTCCTTTCCCTTACTCTCTCAGTGCCCTGGCATCTGGCCCGTCCTGTCTATTCACAGTGCCACTGCTTCTGCCTGGGTCCAGTCTCATCCCTGCTTGCCTAGAGTGCTGTGCTAGGTTTCTGACCGGCTCCCCTGCATCTGGTTTTACCCACCTCGATCCAGCCTTCTCAGTACCGCCAGCACGATCGTTCTAAAATACAAATTTATCCAAGGCACTCACCAGCCTAAAAATCCCTTAATACCAACCATGGCTCCAATCTTTTGGTCCAAGACTGCTCTTCTAGCACTTTATGCTGACTGGCTCACTCAGTCCTCACAGCAGCTCAGTGAGGCAAGTGCTATTTTCATACCCTTTTTACAGATTAGGAAATTGAGGCACCAAGAGAGGATCATGCACCTCAGGTCACACAGATTACAAGGCAGAGCAGGGCCTCTGGCTCCAGAGTCTGTTTCTTCTCAGCTTTTTGTGTTGCTTCTTCAGGGGCTCCCCATGGGCTCCACGAAAATGCTTGGCTCCTTAGCTGGCATTCAAGGCTCTCCCAAACCTGGCCATGCCTGCTTCTCCACTCCCCGCCTCCCGCTGCTCTCTGGACCTGCCTCCTGCTCCAGAAACCCTGAGCTGCTTACTCTGCACATGCACAGCAGGCTGGTTCAGGTATTCGTGCCTTTGGGCAGATGATCTCTTTGCTCAGCTTGCCCCTCCCTGACATCTGGCCACATTTTGGACCGCTTTCCGCTCAGGACAGGTTAGATGTCACAACGGACTGTTCTTTCCCACCCCCCTGACAGCCGTCAGGCTGAGCTGCGTGTCTTCTGAAGCGCTCCACAGTCCCCTGCCCTTGAACATTCCTTTGTAGTTCTCCCCTAGATCGTGGACTCAAGGGTGAGGACTGTGTCGCATTCGCCTGTCTCGGCAGAGTGCAGCATGGTGCCCGCAGCAGGCGAGGTACCCCCTAAGTATCTGCTGAGCTGAATTTAACTCTGCCCCATCGGCTCACCCATCCCACCCCAGTCAAGGCCCTGCCCGGTGATCAGCCCAGATTACCCCGGTGCACACTCATCTCTTTCTGCCTGGAATTCCCCCAGCACATAGAATCTGCGCCATTCATTTAATAATTAATTAATCCTGTCACATCTTGTGACATCTCCTGCGTGGTAACCTTCATTATTATTTAACTCTTATATTGTTACTCTTCTTCTTTGAACCACCTCCTCAATTAGAGGATAAACTCCTTGACGATGGAAGTTGGGGGCTAGACTTCCCTTGCATTTTTTATCTTCCTAAATGCCTTGTACTTCTTAAGGGCCCAGTAAATGTGTGGTGGCTGAACTTAACGCAGTCTGGGGAGGCTGAG
Source organism: Catagonus wagneri (assembly GCA_004024745.2). Lineage (NCBI taxonomy): Eukaryota > Metazoa > Chordata > Mammalia > Artiodactyla > Tayassuidae > Catagonus > Catagonus wagneri. The sequence continues at coordinate 7,399,039 of PVHT020000113.1, forward strand.
GCTGGGCTGTAGGGCAATGAGGGAGACGGAAGAGGACCTGACTTTAAAGTAGGGGCTGCTTGGGGGGCGAACTATTTGGGGCTCAAAGTGGCACAACCCAGGCTCTGCTCATCTTGCCCCTGCCCCAGGCAAGAGAGTCTGCTGACTCTGAAATAGATTTTGACTTGGATGTAATAAAATACAGAATTAAAATTTTGGATTTGAAGCAGGAGTTATAATGTATCCATAAAAGCCAGAAATATCTCTCTCTGCCCTCAGACAAGAAGTGCCAGCCTGGCCTGCTGGACACCAGAGCCCATATTCCATTAATTCCCCCTTAGCCAATCTAAGAACATGGGGAGCTCCTGCAGGCCAAGTGGTAAAGGAGAGAGCACACCTAGAGCCTGGGGTTCTAGCCGGCCTTTGACAAGGGCTCACCCCTCCCCTTCCTCCCTGGAAGCAACTCCACGCCCAGCAACACACTTTCATTAAAAATAAAAGGTATCCAGCCCACTGCACATCAGGCAAGACGAATACAAAAACAAATGTCAAGAACCCAGTCCTCAGAAATCATCAATGATTAAAATATGTATTAAACATCTTCTAATTCACTCCTTCTTTTCAGAAGCAACATGTAATGCACACGTAATGAGCATGGACTCTGTGCCAGGCCCTGCAGCTGAGTTCTGGGAAGAGAGCAGCCCTCCAAGGATAAACAACCGAAGTAGCCAAAGCACTACAAGGACACCGAGAAAGATCAGATCTGGTCCCAGTCCTCCAGGAGTGTGCAGTCTAGCTCTCGAGTCAGGTCCCTTGTGCACAAGCTGTGCAGTATTCTCACGGTTGCCATGATTCACCACCGCGGCCAGTCGCACCAGAGAGCCTGTGCCAAGCACAGCGAATCTCGGTGCTCAGAGCCGGTGGAGGGGGACGGTGGTCCTGGGGAAAAGACAGCTTTAGCTGGGCCTAGGAGCATAAGGGACGGTGTCACCGTGCAGAAAAGGCCTTAGCAGAGCTGGAAGAAGGACAATGCGAGACCCCAAGGAGGTTTACTGAACGCAAACATCTGTGGGCTGCAGAGTAAAGACTGGAGCCGATTCACATTCTAAATGGGAGCTACGTGATGGGTAAGGCCCAGGGAAAGACATGCGCGCCCCTTAAAGACATTTACACTTTGAGGGGAGGTTTGGAACTAAGGTGGTCAACCATCTAGGGAATTTTCATTGATGAAACCGGGACATTCCCAGGAAAACTGGGATGAGTGGTCATCCTATGACTGGAATAAAATGGTAGCTCTAGCCAGAGGCCAGCAAACTTTTACTCCGTGAGCATAGCGCTGATAAATCCATCAGCCCCTAGCTACTCATGGTGTGGCCCACAGACCGGCGGCAATAGCATCACCTAGGAGCCTGTTCAAAATGTAGGATCGCAGCCCCCTCAGAGCTACTGATTCCCAATCTACGTTTTAACAAGATGCCATGTGCCTCGTTTGTACATTTGTGTTCCAAAAACATGACTTTAGTGGCCCCTTTTCCCTAGACTTCCAACTCCCAGTCACACTGGCTGCATCCTGGGGACCAAAACCTGGGTCCTGCCCACCCCCGCCCCCATCCTGCCATGAACTAACTTTCTCTTTTCTGGAAGGAGGAGGACTTCGCTTCTCCCCTGTGCAGCTCATTGCTGGGGTCCTCTCCAGCGCCTGTGTCTCTACTCTTCAAACAACTTGATATCACTTATGTGTGGATCTAAAATACAACACAGTGTATCTATGAAATAGAAACAGACACAAAGAACAGACTTGTGTGGTTGCCAAGGAGGGGGGTGGGGCAGGGAAGGATTGGCAGTTTGGGATCAGAAGAGGCAAACTCGTACATATAGGGTGGACACACAGCAAGGGCCTACTGTACAGTACAGGGAATAGATTCAATATCCTGCAATAAACCCTGATGGAAAAGACTGAAAAAGAAAGCATATGTGTGTAACTGAGTCACTTTGCTGTACAGCAGAGATTAACACAACATTGTAAATCAACTGTACTTCGATAAAATTAAAAAAAAAAAAAACACAACTGAAAATGAGATTTACTCTCCAGGCTTTGACCTCTCTCCCTGCCAACCCCCAATTTATGGATATCTGTTTAAAAGCAGCTCCAGGAGCCCCATGCAAAGGGCAGCATGGAGTTTTTTCCCCTGAACCTATGACCCGCCCTCCAGGCAAAGGAACCCAAGAGGGTTGTATTTCTCCCTAGCCAGGCAGTGAAGGCGAAACACTGGTCTGGGACATGAAGGTTGGGAAGAAAAGGGCTGACACAAGATTCTCCCAGGGGATGACACGGAAATTCTGGAGTCCTGAGTTTTAGCCACTGCTTCAGGGGACAGGCGTGGACACACGCTCCAGTCAGCCACACAATACACAAAACGATCCTTTTGCTGATGCAAGGTCACGCGTGGCTCCGGGCATCTTGCTGGCTGCTAAGGAAAGACCACCCCACCCACTAGGTTGACTGTGTTCCCGGAAAGGCCTAGAGTGAGGGTATTTGGGTTTGCAGCTTGAAACTGTAGGTCTCACTCGGGGGTTGGGGAAAGACTGTCCTAGGGCGGGGGTGGGGAGGGGGCGAGCAGGGGCTGCACCCTGGCTGAATATCAGCCTGACGGCCTGGCAAGACAAGATAAATATTTAGAGGCCAGATGTGAGGTCCTAGCCCTGGACCTTTATTTTGGGGATTTTATGCACAGTGTGTCCCTGAAGCCTCAAGTCCTGATCACCAGATGCCGGAGCATTTCCGCTAAGGTTGGCGATGAAGAGCACAGGAACAAAAGTCTACCACAGTGAAAGTCCATCGTGAGGGTTATATATTGCCCTCATCACGGAAGGCGTTTTGAACTCTGAAAACACCTGGCAGCTGAGGGTGGGGGAAGCAATCAAAGAACAGCAAGTGAACCTGCCCATCTCTGAAATGAAAGCCTAGTTTACACAATCTCATCAAGGAAAGTTCTGGAAAAAAAAAAAGAAAACCCTCTGTGGAGATGGAAATGGGCTGAGGGTGTCTGTCAAAGAGGACTCGCTCCTCCCCAACCGCAGCCCCTCTCCAGAGCCCCAAGAGCCCTATTTCATTTTCCTGCATACCCTTCCCCGCGACGCCCTGTGCACTTTGGACAGCTCAAACTCAAGGGGAGGGCAGGCAGGCACTGCATGGGGCTTGGGTATCCCTGCAATGGCCAGTGTTTTGTCTGTCTGCCTGGGCAGTTTGGCACGTGACCGCGCAGTGCAGGGGCCTGAGCAGGGAACATCAAGACCACACTGCCCCTGAGCGAGGCCCCCTCCCCCAAGGTGCACCTGCACGGCGCCCAGGCCTCCGGGGGGCAGATGCTTCTCCAGGTGGCAGTGTGGGTATCTCATCCACGGAGGATGTGGGAGGACGCAGGCTTTGTGGGGAGAGGTGGGGGGGGATGGAATCCAGAGCCCAGTGGCCACCCCTCCAACCCCCACACCGTCTCTACCCCATCAGGATTTAACATGTCCCTGGGACCTAAAGAGATCAGGGCTAATGCCCCTTAAGGGAGGGGGGTAGGGAGTCACAGCTGCAGCCTGGCGGGCCACTGGCCCCCAGCATCTGGGGTGAGATGGGGGGACTCTTTCGGGGATGCCATTCAAGCCCTGTCTTTGCGGAGGAGGGGGGGGAAGCCAAAGAAAAACATGTATTTATAACATGAACTTCCCTCCTCTCCTTCCCCTCAGCTAACTGATTAATTAAATGAATACAAAGGCCGTCTTGTTGGGAGCTCCAGCCGCACGGACCCTCTGTGTTTTCTTTAAGCCGGCCTAGCAAACAGGAAACAAAAGGCTTAATTCTGTCTGGTTTCATGAAGGGGGCTGTATGTCACAGCCAGAGGCTGGGGCTCTGCCAGACCCCGCGGAGCAGCCACAAGGCAGCTTGCGACCCCTAGGCTCCCAGCCGAGCCCACCGCCCCCCAAACACTACTCTTCCCCAAACCCCGGGCCCTTGGGGGAAATGTCTAAAAGGGACCTGGGAGTGCTCAAGAGAAGACTCTGGAAGAAAACCTTCGAGGGAGTGAGGTGGAGGAACATGATGCAAGGAGCGAGAGGGAAGGGGGCTGGGCGTTCCTGATGGGTGAGACGCAAAATAATCATTTTCTAGCTGTCATACTTCCTACTCCAGAATCTCTCAGCTAGTCTGCAGCTCGGCAGCACACAGGTGTCCCAGTCTCCCTCCCACAGGCGGAAACTCAGCTCAGAGAGGGACTAAGACGGGCAGGCCCGCAGCACGCACGCCTTCCGGGGCCGCGCTGACCTGACCTGACTGAGCCTCTCTCCCCAAGGCCGTGCGCGCTCCTCTGCCGCCAGGCCTCGTGAACAATTTCCTTATTTTCTGGGAGCCCCCAGAAGCTTGAATGGGAAAGGAGGAGGCTGCGGTTTCCCTGCGAAGGAAGAAATTGCTATTTGGTGTAGATCCAAAGGGCTCCTGAGGTTTGTTTCCGAAAGTTCATCAGGCCAAAGGAAGTATCTCTAGCACTCAAAGGAAGTGGCTCCCCGTCTCTCAGACCTAACCAGGAAGTGACAAAAAAGACCCCTCTTCCTCCTCGGGGTACAGGGACATAATCAACAGCAACCTGCGTTCAGTCCCGACCTAAGCTCTCAGCCAGAAAGGATTCTCTGAGGCCTGGGAGGCCATGAGAGCATGAGGGATGGTGTCACAGAGAAGGTGCCCAGGCTGAACCTCAGCCAGTGGTCTGAGTTACTGAGCCCAGTCAAGCGCCCTTACCTGAGAGCCTCTTAAGTCACTTGACGAAGCTTATTTAGTTTCTGAGTCCAGTGTCCCAGGCTCGAGGGGAAACAGAAGAGGCACACCCCCACCCTGGTGGAGCACACGTCCCTTTGGAAGAGAGCAAGAAAACCCCTCCTGGTCAGCCATTCATTCATTTGCTCAACAGTTGCTTATCAAAGGCACTGGGACACAGTGATGATTGGCAGAGACACTGGCCTTGACCTCCTGGAGCTTGTCTAACGGGCCAGCCAGACACTAAACCCCAAACCACACAAATAAATGTATAACTGCAAACTGTGATGGCCTCAATGGAGAAGAAACCTGAAGTGTGAAGGATCGCTCTGGCTCAGTGTAGAGGAGACATCAGGGCATGAGGCATCGCAGGGGGCCAGGCAAGGAACAGCAGAGGACCGGGCCGAGGGCGTGGCATGGGGCATGGACAGAGGTGGTTACCTTAGACACCAGGGGCCAAGGCTTACCTTAGATACCAGCTTGAACAGAAAAGATGTACGATGACTACATGGAAACGAGGGAAAGGTCGACAAGGATGATCCCTGGTTTTGGGCCCAAACAACCTGGAGAATCCTACTGCTGTTCAGCGGGACGGGGCAGGCTGGGGCAGGTGGGGAGGCACAGACCAGGCTGAAGAGGGAGGAGATCAGCTTGGTCTGGCCCTTTCTGTTCCCTCCCCTGCCTCCAAACCTTGGAAGGGAATCTCTGCTCATCCCTTTGCTTTATTCTCTGCTGTGGCTAGTGACCGTGACACGGAGAACAGACTGCCGTGGCCCTGGTACCCTCTGGCCCTACCTCAGTTACATCTGGGGGACAGCTGGAGACCGGGAGGCCAGCAGCCAGGACCTGGTGCGGCTAATGGATCCACGTGCGCTCCTCGCGTCCAGCCCTCAGACGACATCAGCGTCACTGCTGCGCAGCTGCGAAGACAGAGTCACCCGCAGAGTTCTCTCTGGCCCGGGTGCCGGGGCTGGGGCTGCACCTCAGGGGGTCCAGTTCCCAGCCCAGGGTTCCCTCTGTGAGAGGAGGCTGTGTCCAGACCGTAAGAGCAGCGAGGAGAGACCCAGGAGCCCCAACGCCTTTACGTGGGACAGTGACATGCATCACATAACTGCCTTAACCTCCTGCAGTAAACATAATTTGTACCGAACGAATGTGCAAGAGGGGCAGGGCTACCTGGACCTGAGTGAAAATGAGATCAAAAGAGGGTTTGGCCACGAGAAGGGGGCACCCGGGCAGAGGAGAAGCAGCCTGCATACCCGTTCTTCAGCCTCTTCAGAGCGCATGAGGGCCTGGGAGGGCGGCCTGAGAAATGCAGGGCTGTCATGTCGGCCAGGGGAGCCCAGGAGCCAGCTGGGGTGGGCTGAGGGCGGGGTGGGGATTTGACAACCACCAATGAGAAGGACAAAGAAAGGACAGAAGGGGGAAGGCGAGGAGGAAGAGACAGGAGAGGAGCAGGATCCGCCAAGGAACGTAAAGGAGACACTGAGGGGAGGGGAGAACCCGAGGAGCCCGGGGTGGGAGCGACAGGGTCGGGAGGAAAGGCCATCTGGGTGCAGGCGGAAGGGGCTCAGAGGGATGGAGACGGAAACAAGCCTACGCCAATGAGTCTGCTCAACAGTGTCCCCCAAGTTCATCCGCGCTCAGGTAGAACTCCCCTCAGTGCTCACGGCAACAGGTGGCGATGGACAGGAGTGGGCGTACGACGGAGAACCCCAAAGAGGTTCTGAAGGGAGGACTGGCTCCCCCTGCCCCCAATCACCCCTCAGGTAAAGCACCAAAGAGGGAACCCGAGGCTGAAAGGTCAGTCGGCGGGGAGTGTCACACGCTGCCCATCCCACCTTTGCCTTTCCAGCCTTTCCATCCACAAGGGCGATGGGAGCAAGCAGGATTCCCAACGCAGAACCCTTTGTCCTCTTTGGAGAGAAGCCTGCTAGAGAAATGATGATGGGCTGTGTGAGCTCCGCATCCGGGCCTCGGCCCGCCCGTGGGCTGGCAGACGTGGACAGGGAAGCCCAATCCTGCCCAAGCTTCTCTCCACTACAGGGCCTGCCTTGAGGTCGAGACAAAGAGCCGGCTGCTTCTCGGAGGGCCCTCCACCAGCCTGCAAGGCTAGGCTTGTGCTGCTAACGTGTAACACAGGGAAGTAACAGCCAGGTTTCCCAGGGGCCTGCAAGCTGCTGTGGTGTGGCCCCCAGAGATAAGGCAGGCATCTGTGTGCAGGGCGGGTGGAGCAGGAGTGGAGATGACCCAGCCTGAGGTCATTGTGACCCCTCTCCTAGGGTCCCACCAGCTCTGTGCACAGGCAGCTGCCTCCTGAGCAACCCCAGTCCCCTTCTGACCCCAACTCTACAGCAACCCAGGTCTCTGGGGATGTGCACCCTCCCCGACGACTCATAGCTCACCCCTGCTGCTGCCCTCCAGGACTCTGGGCCTGGGTCTCCTCCCTCTCTGCTGGGGGCAGGAGGGCCCGGAGGCAGAGTGATTCATCATCCAGAAGCCCCCAGCACAGCACCCTCCCAGGCTGAAGCCTCGGCGGAGCGTTGAGGGAAGCCGAGGGTGCCCGAGGAAGGCCAGGATGGGGCCTCTTTCTCAGGCAGGCGGAGGCAGAAGCAGAGGTGTCTCTGGGCCCCCAGGCAAACGGAGCTTCAGAAGGAGAGCGCCTCGCCCAGGGACCTGGTGGGGAGGTGAGAGATTCACACGGGCAGTCACGGGGCACCAGGAGCAAGCTCTGGGCGCCTGCTCACCCCCTGGCCCTCATAGCCCGGGCAGTAATTAAACGCGTCTGACCTCGGAGTGGCCGTAATTTTGTTGTTGTCTTTTTAGGGCCATACCTGCAGCATATGGAGGTTCCCAGGCTAGGCATACATCCCAGAGCTGTAGCTGCCGGCCTACGCCACAGCCCCAACAACACAGGATCCAAGCTGTATTTGCAGCCTACACCACAGCTCACGGCAACGCCAGATCCTTAACCCACTGAGCAAGGCCAAGGATCAAACCCACGTCCTCATGGATACCAGTCGAGTTCGTTACTATTGAGCCATAACGGGAACTCCCAGAGTGGCCATAATTAATGGAGAAATTTCAACTTCCTCTCATCTCAGACATAATGAATTACACAAGAACCAAGATCTCCCTAAGTGTCTCTATTCAGCTATTCCAAACACCTCCCTTCTCTAACCAAGCAAACGTCCACCCTTCCAGAGAAGTGGGGCCTGGCCGGGGCTGGCCTCTCTCTTGCCTCTGTCCAGCTGAGCTTCCTGCAGTGACAGGCACGAGCTACTGAACTCTGGAAACATGGCCAATGAGACGCAGGAACTGATATCATGTTAAACAGTTTAAATGTAAATAGCCATAGAGTGGTGGCCTCCATATTTGTACCGAACGGGGTGAAAGCCAATGATCTCAGGGAGGAACCTTCTCCAAACCTTGCCACCACTGACACAAGGCCTTTTCTCCAAGGGATGAAGCACAAGGGCCCTGCCCTGGAGAGGGACATGTTTTATCCTCCTCGTATCAGGGGTACTTCCATCCTGGAGCAAGTGGCAAGTGGCGGCTCTATGCCAACACTGAGAATCATGGGGAAATAACATAGAGGGGACCTGAGACATGGTCAGATCTAACTCCTTTGCTCACCGATAAGGGAATTCAGGCCCAGAGAGGTGAGGCAGCTCACCCAAGGTCACAGAGGAAATTGCAGCAGAGCCGTCAGAAGCCACGTCTGACATCACTGTCCTACGAACCCCCTCCCTCCCCAGACTGCCTCTGAATACAGTGCACCCTCCTTGATAGCTATGCTTCCCCTGCACAGACCAGAGCTTCTCAGTGAGAGAAACAGATGACACTCGATGAGGTGTTGGGAGACCCCATGTGTCTGGTGATGGGCACAGAAGGCAGGCTTGACAGAAGAGGGTCTCCTGGACTCAGGCCTTGTTTCGGGCCCTGGCCTGAGCCACCATCCTTGGGGGGGGGGGGGCACGACAGGGAATCCAGCTCAATGCTCAGCGCAGCCCCAACACAGCACTCAGCAGAATGAGGGAATGAAAGGACAAATGAACAAGTCTCAGGGCCAAGTGTGGGGCACACACAGGGATGCACAAGCCCAGGGAGAACGCCCTGCCAACCCTCCTGATGGCTCTGAGTCTGAAAGGAAATCCCATCCACACCATTGCCAGGTATGAGCTTGGAAATGGAGTCTCCCCTCCGGGAATTCTGGCACGGATCCACACCCCCACTACCCAAAGACAGAGCTACTCAGGACACCTGTTCTCCAGCTTCCCTACCAGACCCAGTGGTCTGCCCCAGTGGTGGTATAGCCTGGATGCCCTCAGCCAAGACAGAGGCCCTACACTGAATGTTGGTAACCTGGAGTCCCTGTGTGCTAGGGATCCCCAGTCTGGGACACTGGCAATGAATTCTGCGTGTGTGTGTGTGTGTGTGTGTGTGTGTGTGTACATTTTTCTTAGGAGAGAATCCATCATTCTATCATTTCCTCAAAAAGGCATGATACCCTAAATCAAGTCTGGAGGTTGGAGAAATGGCCAGGCATTGCTCACAGAACTCTTTCACTAGATGTTTCCACGACACTGCAAAGTCAGCATTTTAAAAATGAGACCCTTGTCCCACAAGAACTTTGCTCTTTTCACAAATAATATGTCAACCCATCACGTCTTCAGGCTGGACATCACCCTAAGGCGGACTTCCAACACTTAGTCACTCTCCAGGTTCTAGAGGTTCTTCAGCACAGCTCTTAGGTCTATCTCTTGTCCACCCTAACCTGGACCCCCCACGCCATCACTGCCTAACTACTGCAAAGTCCTTCCTCTTCTTCCTGCTTCTCAGCGCTTCCAGCTCCAAACTATGCTTATCTTCTTAAAAATCTTCACCTTTATGATATTACTCAGCTGCTTACAATATTAAGAATTGAGGGTATAAAAGCCATGTGTCTTGAACCTGTGTCTTAAACCAGTAAGCGAGAAGACAGAGGGTTTACCAGAATCACCATAGGCCTTGGAGCCAGACCAGCCTGGGTTCAAATTCTGGCTCTGTCTCTTCCTAGTTATGTGTTACTGAGCTAGTTATTCAAACTCTCTGAACATCAGGTTTTACACCTATAAAATGGAGTAATAATACATAGCTTCCTTAAAGAAGCAATACTTGTTGTGCAGTGGTTAGAGTTCTGGGTCAGAACGACACTTTTTGGATGCTAATCCCATCTTCCCAAATTACTGGCCGTGAGACCTTGGGCAAGTTCCTTAATCTCTCTGCACTTCAGTTTTGTTATGTACAGTATCAGAGGATAATAACAGTACCTACCTCAAAGAAGTGTTGTGAGGACTGAGTTCATGCAAAGAGCTCAGAAAAGTACCTGGCACATGGTACATGCCAAATACATTTTAGTAGGGTCTGTGGTGAAAGTTATATTCTCTGGAGTGTGCCAAAGCACCTTGCCCACTGCCTGCCATAAAGTTAATACTGAGTTGGTGACAGCATCTTTCCCTTCACCATAAATGTGCTGAATTAGCCTGTCTTAAACTCGTGGAGTTTGCATTAGTGGCAAAATATCCAAGTGGGAGCATTGCAGCAGATGCAGTTAGAGGAGGAATGAGGCCTAGAGGGACCCTGAAGGAGGAGTGGGGTTGGGGGCCCTGATTCAGAGACTTACCCCAGCCCCAAGGAAGGACTGCATATATCCATCTATCAGCCTGGGTAATAGTTAATCCCAAACCCAGGGAGGAGGTGGGCGGCACAGGGCTGAGCTTCCCTGCTGTGCGGTGAGGGCTCTCCTGTGGGGACACAGGGCCTGGGGGCTACAAAACTCCCTGCCTCTGACCCTTACAACCTACTGGACAGCAGTCTTCCCAGGAGACTGCTAGAAAGGCCACACGTGTCATCCTTGATGTGAAGTGTCAAGCAGAGGCCAGAGGAGGATTCCTGCTCCTGAGAAAGGTTAGAGGTGGGCCCTGGCCTGGAGATGGCGGAGAGGATGCCCGGGAGCTCTTACCAAGGGATCAAGGAGGCTGGCGGGCAAGGAGGGGCTGAGCGCACAGAGCTCGGGAGTCCTGCCCTCAGTACCCAGGGCTCCAGGCTCAGCGCTCAGGGGAGCCCAGGGACGCCCATCTGGAGGCCCCGCGATTCAACTTTGGAAAACCCTGAGACAGCGCATTGCTCTTAGCGGGTCGCCTGCCTCCGGGGCCTTGCCAGCAGTTTCAAGCTTGGTACAGCTACCTAGGAGCCCTGGGACAGTGCCTGAGCTTAGGAGGGGCGCTCACAGCCCTCGGTCTACTTGATACTCACAACACCGGGTGAGAAATCCATAATCCAACCCCCAGCCTGCAAATGAGGAAACTGAGGCTGAGACCGTTACATCTGGAAGGTGCTTCCTTCCAGCCGGAAATCCTAGCCCCGGCAGCTCTGAACTTCCGGCTCTCTCCTTAGGCCCCTCTTCTCACCAGAAAGGACCCCCGGCCGGGTTCACACGGTGAATTCCTGCCACTCCCTGGCTCCTGTTCCCAGGCCAGTGTCTGTCTCAGCCTCCACGCCGGGGCTTCCTCCTGGGGTCTGAGGAGGGGGTGGGCGGTCTGGGTAAGGTGGGCACAGGACAAAGCAGCCAAGGCTCTCAGTGCGGAAGACGTGCTATGCAGCATTCCCACATTTGTAAGTTGTGTGCATCACACAGAGAGAAGGAGGCACATAAATTAAAGTGGCCAACTCGTACGGACACAGGCACGCTGGCACGGGCAGAAGGCTGGCTTTAAATGGTAAAAATTAGCAGCTTGAAACAGTAAAAAACCTCAACTTTGCCTCAGAAAGATGCAGGGCAACTTCACAGAGTTTTATGTGGCCCATAAATTAGAACTGAGAAAGGGCCTCTGCAGCATTCCCCGGCAGACGGGCTTTCCGCCGCCGAGCAGATACGCTGCGTGGCAGCATTACAAATGTCCCAAGCAGTTTATGTACAACAGCACAGCATGAGTTTGCTGGGGGATATTGGAGCTGGTAATTGCTATTCTAAAACTGGCCTTGTAAGCTTGAAGAAATGTTTTGAGGGGGGAAAAGAGCCAATTTAAGAGCTTTATAAAGCCATAAATGCCTTCTGAGCAAACCAAATGTAATCTATCTAAAGAGACAGGTCGTCCCTCAAACCCAATGGCAGACCCCACAAAGCTGCATGGCCCAGAGACGTCACCCTGAAGACCCGACCACAGCCACCAGGTAAACTTTACGGAGACAGGGGCCTGTCTTAGATGATCCCGGTGCCTCTAAAGCTCTCCTGGAGCAGGACTTGCCACCAGGCTACCTGGGGACAATCATCCCCTCAGAAACAACCCAGCCCACTGACGGCTCATAGCTGCCCTCCTGCCAGCCAGCGCTGCTTCCTTTGCCCCAAGCAAGCAAGACCAGCTGGCCCTGGCTTCCTATGTGGTACCTACCTGGGAAACAGGTAGGACTGGAGACTCCAGAGACATGGCAGAGGGTCCCCCAACTTGGCCCCAGTTCCACCCAGAAAGAGGGGGTTTTGTGAGCATTAAGTTAGGAAACCTATGTGAAGCACCTGCCACATAGCACTCAATAAAAGACTGGCTATTACTACTTTACGGTTGCTGTTACCCATGGGAGGAGCAAGTGCCCTGGGCAGAGGCACCACCAGCTCCCCCAGGCTTCCGGCTCAGGTGGAAGGACAGCATCGAAGAGGCCCCTCCAGCAGCGAGCAGGCAGGGACGCCGGGCGGCTTCCCGGGGAAACAATTCCAGTGCCTGTTTCCTGACTTAATTTGCCCTTCTCTCCCCCAGCTGCCTGCAGACACATTCTTTCACCACAGTCCCTGCTCTCCCCTCGTATGCTATGCCAGGACCCCGGAGTCCTCTGCTAACCCTGATTATCTGCTCAGAGCCTCCTCGCCAGTGAGATGTGTGAATTTGCCCGGGTTTATGGCTAGAAAAGCCAAGACCTGCTGGAATAGAAGCAGCCAGATTCCTGCTCTCCCACCCTCTGTTCTTCATCTTCCAGCCTCGCTCTCTCGGCTTTGCCACAGTGCCCTCCACCACGATAATCCCACTCTCTTTTCGGAAGTCAATATTTCATAACGGAAAACAAAAGCCATATAATGCACAATAACCCACTTTCCATTGTGTTTTAACAGCTTTACTGACAGCATGAAGCACCACACAGGAGCAGCAGAAAGGGATTCAGGCTCAAGCTTCCAGTGAAATGTGTTTTTAGTTATATTTATTTTCATAGTTTTTGCAACACCTTATTAAAGTTGAAACCTATTTATAACGGCATTACCGGTGGCACTTCTCAACACCGCTGAAGTTGGCTTTGCTTATGGCCCAAAGCAAATGTGATCCAGCTGCCTCCAGGTAGGCACTTCCCCGTGTCGGCTACTAGCCCTCCGAGCTGCCCCTCCTCCTTACCTCTCAAGGTGGGTCTTGGAGATGAGATAATCCTCTAAGGCTGTGACAGGTGGCTGCGCCGTGACAGACACCTTACTACCCCAAATCAGGAGACCGAAGGTCTTCCTGATCCACTCTCCCCCAAGACTCTTACATCAGAACAACCTTGGTCTAACTGCTGTCCCTCCAAAATTATGCCAAGCAGCTTTCGCTCTCTGGAAGTCTGCTAAGACCACGCTGTCCTCCTGGTTTGCTCGCCTTCTTTCCTCTGCTTTCTAAATGCCTATTCACCCTTGAAAATGGTCTGTAATCCATTCACAGAGTAAAATCAACACACAGGAGGTAGCCTGGTGTTGGGGAAAGTACACCCATCCCACGGTATCCACGGGGATTGGGACCAGGACCCTGCAGATACCAAAATCCGGGGATGCTCAAGCCCCTTTTTAAAAAACGGTGTAGTATTTGCATATAAACTAGCACATCATCCCATTTACTATACTTTAAGCCATCCCTGGATTACTTATAATACCTAAGACAATGTAAATGATATATAAAAATAGTCGTGGACACAATGTAAATGCTATGTAAATAGCTGCTGGCCTGGGGCAAATTTAAGTTTGGCTTTTTGGAACTTTCCGAATTTTTGAAAAATATTTTGGTATTACCACTGTGACGCAACAGGATCGGCGGTGTCTTGGGAGCACTGAGACAAGGGTTCGAAACCCAGTACTGCACAGTGGGTTGGGGATCCAGCACTGCCACAGCTACGGCTTAGGGCAAGATTGTAGCTCTGATCTGATCCCTGGCCCAAGAGCTCCATATGACACAAGGCAGCCAAAAATGAAAAAAAAAAAATTTCTTTTTGGTTGAATCTGTGGATGCAGAATGGGCAGATCCGGAGAGCCAGCATTAGAATCCTGACTTCTCTTGTCTTCAGTTTTTGGTTCATCTACAAAATAAGTCTCTGAAATATGTGATCATAAGGATCCTTCCAGTCCCAGGATTCTTAAAGAATTCCCTATTAAGGGTTTCTGGGAAGTATTTCTTTTACACCTTTCAAGCACTTGGTGACATAAAGAACAAAAACACAAATAAGACATGGCTCCTGTCCTCAGGGAGCCTGCAATTTCACTGAGGAGAAAGGCCTATGAGAACTAAAAGTGAAATTACAGCAAATGCTTTCAGCCCTTGTGCAAGAAAGCAATATATGAAAAGTCATGAGCCAATACATGATTAGATACCAAATGAGTTGTGCCGCAATAATTGCTCTATGCCAAGGGGTTCAGAGGAGGGGAGGGCGCAAGGGACTGGCTGGTACTTAAGAGGTGGGCACTGATGCTGGGCCTGAAAGACACACACAGGGATTTGCATTTGTGGGTCAGGTGTGAGCCCTTCATGGGTAAGCCTGGTCACCAAAGGGCAGGGTCAGGGGACAATGCATCCAGTGAGAGTGGAAATGAGATTTCATGCAGAGAAACCAAAAGATGGAAGACTGTAGACAAAAGCAAGACTCTGGGCTGCAAAGGCTTTTAAGTGCCAGACTCAGGTATTTGAATTGTGTGCTCAAAGCAGCAAGGAACCAACGATGTGAGCACAGGGCATGTATTTTGAGAGGATGAATCAGGCAATGGCTTGCAGAATGGATTGAAAGAGAGAGACACGGGAAGTAAGGACATCAGAGAGAAGGTAACTGCAGCAGTCCAGGTAGGAGGTGACAGTGTCTGAACCAGGATGGTGGCAGTGAAGATGCAGAGACATGCCAGGCATGGAGAAGGGGGTGGGGTGGGGAAGACAGCCTTGGGCTCTGAAAGTTATAGACTGGCTGATAAGCTTTTTATCACCCAAATTTTTTTTGACAGTGAAAGGGGAGCCATCACAACTACACAGGGACAACAGACTTAAACCAGGACTGTCCTGGGGAAAGCAGAGAATGAAGGAAGAAGGGAAAGATTGACTCCAAGGTTTCAAGGGTACAAGACAAGAAAAGCATGGGGGCTGGGGGGGCAGGTGGGAGGCTGGAGGCAAAGAAGAACAGAGAAATAAGGATGAGAGGAATTTATTACAATTGAATGGCCAAGCAGAGTTTGTATCCTTTAATGACAAAAACTGCATCTTATCTGAATTATCACACGGATAGTTGCTGAATTGAACTGAGGCAATAAAGACCTGCTGAATTTAATCTACAGAGGACTGATTATTGGGGGAATCCTAGGCAGGGCTCTATCTCTCTCCTTCGTTTTATTTGTTTATATGTATGTTTTTAGAATTTCAATAGATGTGCTTCTCAGTGGGCTTGTCCCCGTGGCCATTTGCGGCCCAGGGAAGTCTCATCAAGAAGTGATGGTTCTAATGTGCGCTGAAAACATAAATGGGGCATCGAAATGGCCAGCACTGGCAGGAGACCTCAGCAAATCCTGCTCCAAGCAGGATAGGAAGAGCAGGGAAGTAAATTCACTATATCCCTCTTCCCAAATAAAACGCAGAAAATGAAGCCAAAAAAAAAGGAAATTCAACCTAAAAAATAAAGAGAGCAAACAAGCAGTCTTCCCCTACCCTGGGTTGACGTGGACTTCTGTGTGAGGACTCAGAAAACTAGGACTTTTCTACAGGCTGTCGCACCCCCCCCAGGCAGGATTCTCTACTCCAGGATTATGCCCTAGCTACTACCGTGGCAGACATACAAGTCCACTAGTTGGGTCTTATAACATTGTCCAGAATAGGATCCTACAGAGCTCCAGTGACCCAGAAATTTGAGGCAGAAACTAAACATTGGCTATGAATTATCCAGGTATCTGTGACTGCAGTTACTCGATAAAGCTAATCTCCCTAAGAGTGTTGATTACCACTGAGTTAACGGTTCAGGGTTTGGAGTAGGACAAAGTTGCCTGGCCCATACTTCTCCTGCTACACAGACTTTGTTCTCAATCCTCAGAAGTGGTTCCCTCTTGGAATCTCCTGATGGAATCAACTCTTCAAGTCTCTCTAGCTGATCTGGCAACACCAACATCATGAAAGAAATATGATGCTGTGGTTTACAGTGGCCCTCAAACTTTTTTCCACTGCACATACCTGCAGCATGCAGCAAGCTCTTGGCAGTCATGGTGAATCCTTGCAGCAATGGCTCTCTACTCGGGGCAAATCACCCCTGAAACAGTGATTGATCAGAATGGGCTGAGGGGTGGCAGTGTTTTTAAGAAAGACTTCCACCCGTCCACACTCCGGGGAGGTTCTGATACATACCACAAAGAAGGGCAATCCTCACTCTCTCCCCTTGTGAATTACTGGACAGAAAACAAGAAGTCAACTTGCAAATCAGGAAAGTTATCATACACACTGAACTCCTTTGAATACCTACCAGCTGCATGAGCCATCTCACCCCCTTAGCGCCTCTAAAATGGGAGTAGCAATAATACTCCCATGGGCTCTACAAGGGTCAGATGACATAATGAAAGTGCCCACAACATAGTAGAAACTTCAATAATGTTTGGATTTTAGCTTAACTGATATTTTAATAGTGCGATTAGTATTGCCATGAAATCGACATTTTCTAATTAGTGGATATTTTCTCTGAAAAAGGCTCCAAATATGATTCTCTGCTATACGTTGAATGTTTGTGTGCTTCTAAAATTCATATGCTGAAGTTCCAGTCCTAGGAGTTCCCCTTGTGGTTCAGTGGGCTAAGAACCCGACTAATATCCATGAGGAAACAAGTTCGATCTCTGGCCTCGCTGGTGGGTTAAGGATCCGGCACTGCTGCAAGCTGAGCTGTAGTTCAAAGATGCAGCTCTGTCTGGCAGTGCTGTGGCTGTGACATAGGCTGGCAGCTGCAGCTCTGATTCCCTAGCCTGGGAACATCCATATGCTGCAGGTTCAGTCCTAAAATGGAAAAAAAAAAAAAAAAAAAGAGGAAGAAGAAGAAGAAAGAAATTCCAATCCTTAATATTGGATTAGGAGGTGGGGCCTTTGGGGAGTGATTAAGTTATGAAGGTGGAACCCTCATGAGTGAAAATAGTGCCCTTATATAAGAGACCCCAGAGAGCTCCCTCGCCCCTGCTGCCACGTGAGTTTATAGGAAGAAAACAGACATCTATGAATCAAGAAGTGGGCCTACCCCAGACAACAAATCTGCCAGTGCCTTGATCTTAGTCTTTCCACCCTCCATACCTATATGAAATAAATTTACACTGTTTGTAAGCTATCTAGTCTACAGTAACTTGTCTTAGCCACCCAAACGACTAACCCATTCTCCTTCAGGAGAAATCCATTTATGCAGTAATAAAGCAAATGGTTTCCCCATCCCCACCTGACCCAGGGCACTAGGAGTGGCCCATCATCAAAAGGGCAATGGACAGCTAACAGCATACTCGATGATGAAAGACTTTCCCCCCTAAGATTAGGAATAAGACAAGATGTTTACTTTTACCACTACTATACAACACTAGTTGGAAATTATAGCCAGAGAAATTAGATAAGAAAAAGAACTAAAAGGCATTCAAATTGGAAAGGAAGAAATAAAACAATTTCTATGTGTAGATGGCATGACCATATATATAGAAAATCACAGAGTTCCCTGGTGGCCTAGCAGGTTAAGGATCTGGTGTTGTCACTGCAGTGGCTTAGGTCACTGCTGTGGCATGGGTTCAGTCCCTGGCCTGGGAATTTCTATGTGCCACAGGCACAGCCAAAAAATAAAAATATAACTAACTAAATAAATAAATAAATAAATAAATTATGGGATAAACTTTTTTTAAAAAGAAAATCACAAAGAATATACAAGGAAACAACTAGAACTAATAAATTCAGTAAAGTTGTAGGGTGCACAATCACATGCAAAAATTAGTTTTGTTTCTATAAAACAACACTGAGCAATCTGAAAATGAAATTAAGAAAGCAATTTTATTTATAATAGCATCTACAAGAATAAAATACCCAGGAACATATGTCACAAAGAAAATGAAAGACTTTCACATTGAAACCTAAAAACCATTGTTGGAAGAAACTCAAGAAGACCTAAATAAATGGAAAGGTATTCCACATTCATGGATAGGAAGACTTACTCTCCCTAAGATGCCAATACTACCCAAAGCAATCTACAGTTTCCACACAATCTCTATAAAAATTCCAACAGGCTTTTCTACAGAAATAGAAATGCTGATTTTCGAGTTCATATGGAATTGCAAGACCCCTGAATATCTAAAACAATCCTGAAAAAAAAAAATGAATGACATTGGAAAATTCACACTTCCCAACTTCAAAATTTACCACAAAGCTACAGTAATCAAAATCGCATGTTACTGGAAGTGGAACTTAATAGTGAAAGTAAAGCAATTGGCCATTCTTTAAAAAAAAAAAAAAAAGGCAGTATGCTACCAGCATAAGGACTGACATACAGACCAATGGAATAGAATTAAAGACTCAGAAATAACCCTATACATTGATGGTTAATTGATTCTGACTAGGATGCCAAGTTCATTCAATTAGGGGAAAGAACAGTCTCTTCAACAACTGGTGCTGGGACAACTAGATTTCCATGTGTAAAAGAGTAAAGTTAGACCCTTTTTCATACCACGTACAAGTCAGTACTTCAAAATGGATCAAAAGGATAAAACCATAAAACTCTTTTTTAAAAAACCATGGGGGTAAATCTACATGACCTTGGACCTGACAATGACTCTTAGATATATCAACAAAAGTATAAGCAACAAAATAAAGGTATGTAAATTGGGCTTTATTAAAATCAAAAACTTGTCCATCAAAGAACATTATCAAGAAAGTAAAAAGACAATCTACAGAATGAGAGAAAATATTTGAAAATCATGTATCTGATAAGAGTTCAATATCTAGAATATACAAAGAATTTCTATAACTCAGTAACAAAAGGACAACTCATTTTTTTTTAATGAGCAAAGCACTTGAATAGACATTTCTCCAAAGGAGGCATATAAATGGCCAAGCAGCACATGAAAAGATGCCTCACAAGTAGTCATTAGGGAAATGCAAGTCAAAACTACGAGAGACCTCTTCATAGCTAATAAAATGGCTATAAATAACAATGACATTTTAAAAAAAGTCTTAGTGAGAATGCAGAGAAATTGGGACCCTTGAGGTCTGTTAGGGAAACTTAAGGTGGTGTGGCTACTATGGAAAACAGTTTGGCAGTTCTTCAAAAAGTTAAATGTGGAATTACTATATGACCCAGAAATTCTAGTTCTAGGTACAAACAAAAGAACTAAAAATAGGGACTCAGATATTTGCAGCATTATTCACAAAAGCAAGAAAAAAAGGGGGGGGAACAATTCAAGAGATAGTAACAGATGAAAGGATAAACAAAATGTTCTATAGCCACAGAGTGAATATTATTCAGTCGTGAAAAGGAATGAATTTCTTATATATGTCATAACACAGATACACGTACCTTGAAATAGCCAGTCACAAAAGGACAAATACATTATAATCTACATATATGAAATATCTCCAATAGGTAAATTATAAAGACAGAAGATAGATTAAAGGCTTCTAGGGACAAAGGGAAGGTGGAATGTGGAATTATTGCTTAATGGGTACAGAGTTACTGCTGAGGGTGATGAAAAGTTTTGGAAATAGATACAGGGATGTTTGCACAACATTGTGAATGTAACTACTGTCACTGAATTATTCACTTTAAAACAGCAAACTTTATGATATATATTTTTTTACCACCCAAAATAAGGACAATAGAAAAGAGAAGATGTGGAGTTCCCGTCATGACTCAGCAGAAACAAATCTGGCTAACAACCATGAGGATACAGGTTTAATCCCTGCCCTTGCTCAGTGGCAAGGATCCAGTGTTGCCGTGAGCTGTGGCGTAGGTCACAGAGGTGGCTCAGATCCTGTGTTGCTATGGCTATGGCTGTGGCCAGCGGCTACAGCTCTGAATCAACCCCTAGCCTGGGAACCTCCATATGCCACAGGTATGGACCTAAAAAGACAAAAAGAAAAAGGAAAAAAAAGAAAGAAAAGAGAAGATGTAATTATTTAATTTCTCATGTAAAAGTAAACTGAACCCAGAGAAACCAACCAGAGAGAAAAGTCCATATTTCTTTCAACCTTGAACTCAATAGTTATAAACGTACATAAGTTTTGCAGTGGCCTCTACTTAGACACATGGGCCACTGGACACAGAGAACCTGAACAAACTCAAGAGGGAGAACTAGGGATGGTGCTTGCTTTCTGCAGAGGTGCAGGAATCTGACCCATAATGGAATGAGACTCAACAAATGTTTAGTGAGCAGCTCTTATTTGCCAGGTACTGCACACACAATGGTAAACAGTGAGTAACTTGCCTGAGGAACATGTACTTGGCCTGTCCTCTAAGGTCTGAGAAGAAGTGGCCTGAAGTCCTGGGTGGTGCTCAACCCTCAGGTTGTCTTTCTTCACAGTTTCAGTTTTCAAGAGAAAAGACTGTGAAGTGGAAAAGCATTGTACAGGTGTGAGATGGCGTTGTTTTCATTGCTACTACCACTTGGTATTTACTAGGTCTTCTTGGAAGATGCCAACCTGGCCAGCCTCCAGTTCAAGGCCAAGGTAAGAAATCAGGTGTTCATGAGTGTGGGGTGGAGAGGTTCCCAGGAGAGAGCAGAGAACAGCGGTCAGCACGTGCGAAGTTCTGGAGGCTCAGGTCTCTACCACACAAAAAGCCCAGACTGTGGCTTCTACTCCCCTAGAGAAGGCCGGCCTTCTTCCCTCCAGGCTGGCTGGCTCAATGCCCCGGCACATGGTGGGGTCTTTCTGTGCTCATTTTCTTCCTACACACATGCCCTTGTTTACGGCTCTCCTTTCTCTGTCTATTCAATCCTCCCCAACCTTCAAAGCCTGGCTCGTGGCAGACAGGATTTCTAATGGAAAAAGCCAGGGTGAGGGTGGGCCTGGGTTCTGGTCCAAACTTATCAGCTGTTTGGCTTGCCCTTGGCCATATGTAAAAATGGGGCGGGGCGGGGGGGGGGGGTAGGTCAAACCCACATCCCAAACCTGTTGCAAGGTGGTAAGCGTCAAGGGTTTGGTCCACCACCCACCTCTCCCTTCAAGTCTCTCTGATCCTGCAGCACCCTTATCGCTCCTTCCTCTGAGGCGCTCTTATCTGTGTTTTTCATCTGTCATGAATCCTCTGTCTGGGATCATCTCTTTTGAGGACCACCCTCCTGTCTTGCTATGTAACTCCGCCAAAATAATTTAACTTTCCATGTTTTCATGCTTCTCTCTCCACTCAGACTGTAATCTCCTTCACATAAAGGCCAAATCTTATCATCTTTGGCTCCCTCTGTGGCGGGTTGCACACAGTGGGTGCTAAATAAATTGAAAATAGATTTGAGGGAAATGGAGGGTCCACAGGAAACAGAGCCCATTGGGCTCCGAGGAACAGCCTATTCATGTCTCTGCTCTGGATAAAATGCCCCCCCACAATGGCCCTTAATGAACACTCCGTTCATCGAGTGAGTGGAAACTGCTAATGCCCCCAGGCTCAATAATGTCAACGCTAGAGCAGAAATCCAGGAAAAGAGTTGATCTGAAGAAAACCACCTCTTCTGTGAATTTTAGAATGTCATTGGAAATGGTGTTTACTTTATTTGTTTCATTTGACCATTAAAAAGTCAATGTAAAAGAGTTCATTAAAAAAAGTCCATGTCCCATGAGCATGGCTCACCCTCCATTAAGGGAAGTGACCCAGGAGGAGGCTACAGAGAAAAAGGGTTACTGGCCAAAGATATAATAACAAGTGTCTCCAACAATCCACGAAGCAGAGGACCCACAGAAAACATACTTGTCACATACTGCAGCCATTACGCTCCATGTCCCTCGGAACTTGAAGGATTTCCCACCCACTGGGCCAGGAAGCCCTCCGGGTCTGGGGTGGGGAGGGCCTGGACCAGCATCTCTGAGAGGAAGGAAGTGGCTACTTCTTCCCTTCCCCAGCACTGGGAAGAAAAGCAAGGGCTCGGACAGCCTAGCCTGTTATATGTAACACCTATCATGTGCCAGGAGTTCTATATGCATTAGGCCATTTGAATCCCAGCACGACATCACTGCGGAGTTGCCGTAGCCCCCATTTTTGCAAAAGAGGACACTGAGGCTCAGGTGAAGATGCTTGGCCAAGGTCAGACTGATGGTGCGACTTGAACTCTGGTCTGCCTGAAGTCAAAGGCTTTTATCTTTCAACTATGCATTCTAGGGACTTCTGTTACTACTGGGAGACTCAGAAGCTAGATGGAGGGAGTAAGGGGACAGCTTTTAGTGGGTGCACATGGGCCATGACATCTGCTCCATCCTAACTGACTCATAGAGTAACCAACTGCCCTGGCGCCCAGGATTGGGGAGGGGGGTTTCCCTGGACTCGGGACTTGCAGCACTAAACCCAGTCCTGAGCAAACAAGAGGGGAGGCACCCTATGACCGAGGCTTCCTTGTGCTTTGTGGCTCCAAAAGCAAATATATTTTCATCACACAAACATAGATGAGGGACATTATTGGTAGCTCCTACCTTGAGTAGGAGAACAGCTTTAGGCCTCCCCCAGCACAGCCCCAAAGGGTCAGGTCATCAGGGCAAAGAAACCTTCTGTGTCCCAGCTCCGGCCTAAGACAGAGTGGCCAGTCTGGGTCAAGCTGGGGTTTGAGAGGGGGGCGGAAAGAAGAGCAGAGGTGCTCAGTACCTACAACCGATTGGACCAGACTCCTTGGAAATATCTCCCCATCACGCGCTCACTACAACCCCTAGTTGGGGGACTACTAGCTTATTTTACAGAGAGAACAGCCATAGTCTTAGAGATCACTTAGAGGATCATCTCAGAAATTTCCCAGAACTTAAGAATCCTGAGTCCTGAAGGTCTTGCCCAGGAAAATCCTTATGTAAGAATCTAGGCATAATCCTCACGACACGAATCTTTAGGCAACCGTTTCTATGAGGAGGGAGGTCAGGCTACTCCAGGCCCCCTTCCCAGCCCTTACTGGGCAGTTGGTAAAGGACCTTACTAGAGTCATCCCCAAGTATTTGCATCAGGGGAGGAGGAGACACATCCCCAGCACAAGGCCCTCACCAGGCATCGCTGACTACTGTTCTCTTCCACATGAGCATGGAGAACCAAGAGGGTAAAGCCTCTCTCTGACTATGATTCAGGTAGTGCCTCTTCCAGGAAGTCCTCCAGACTCCTCCAGCCTGCAGTGAAATCTCTTCCCTTCATACCACCTCGTCTGTCATACATTCTTGTCCTGTGCTATTATTTTTATTTATCTTTATGAATAAGAGCACAGACACTGATGAGAGACTGCCTGGGTTCAAATCCTGGCTCTCCCACATACTAGCTATGCGACTTTGAACAGGTGGCTCAACCTCTGTGTGCCTCAGGTTACCCAAAAGTGAAAGATACAGAGCATCCACCTCAAAGAGTGGTAGTGAGAATTAAATGAATTATAAGGCCTAAAGAGTGTAGAAGACTGCCTGGTACATAACAAGCACTAGGTGAATGTTTGCTATTATTACTATTTGAATATTAATATTGATCTTAGTAAAGTGTTGTCTCCCCTGCTAGTTAGCAGTCTTGAAGTCTCGGGAATGCAGGACCAGACACTGATGCTTCTTTACCTTATTGCCCATGTTAGGCAGACTCGCACGAAGAGCAATATAATGATTTCCTGTGGACTGACCTTTACAGAAGACTGACAGCCCATTCATTTCACTCCCTGGTGCTGGAGAGAGAAATATGTCTGCCTGTCAGTGGCCAGTGGCCACTTTTACCAACACTCCCAAAGACGGCCCCCAAAATAGCTCACAGCCAAGATGAGCAGCAGCAACAGAGATCTTGCAATGAATTTACAGCCCCTCAGGCCATGTGACCCCAGGAGCAGAATTCAAGAAAGGCAGAGCCCTCTGGCCATCCCTCGCCTGCCCCCCAAAAGTGGGGTCCACAGAGGAAACCCCTTGTCCCCCAAGAGCAGTGTCTTGCAGAAAAGCCAAAACTTTGTATAAAGAATCCTGGAAGGAACCCTAGAGCTCATCCTGGCTCTGTTCTGTGTGATCTTTCACAAGCTCCTTAACCTCTCTGGGCTTCTGTTTGGTCAGTTGGTAAATAAAGGAGTTGGTCAAAGCTTAGTTCCTTTCAACGCTGACATTCCATGAGTCAATTTCAGAAGAAGGAAAAAGTGTCTCTGATAAACCTAAGAAATCATTTCTCAAACAACTGCCCCCCCCATTCATTCATTCATTCTACATTGACTGGGCTTTTACTATATGCAAGCGCTTCCATGGATGACAAAAGTGAAAGATAAGAGACAAAATCTGATAATTACAGGAGAAAAATGAAGGGGGTAGGGAGAGGCAAGGGTGGGAGAAAGGCAGCTTCACAGGAGACAAGACTTTCAGGGAAGGCCTGAGTGAGAGGAAGACATCAGAGCAGGTACCTGGGAAAACCAAGGAAGCAAGCCAGGCAGATATTCAGAAAAAGAGAGCTCCAGGTGGAGGGAACAGCCTAAGCAAAAC
>PVHT020000113.1:7424716-7439568 GCA_004024745.2 Catagonus wagneri
TTCTCTCTCCAGGCCTACAGCCAAGCTTTAGCCTGGTCTGTCTCCACTTCAGAATCTAGGACTCAGTTCTCCCTCCTCTCTAGAAGGTGCAGCCTGGACTCCTGGTGTGTTTTCCCCAAGCTCTTCTAAGGAGTAGCTCTGCCCCAGCCCCTCACCATCCATCAACCCCTTCCTCTCTCCCCGGGGCCTTCACACCACCCCCCGTCCCATGCATACGCCCTGGAATACTCTTGGCTCCCATCTTTACTCACGTATGTCCTCCTCTCCCTTCTGGTCTCAGCTCAAACTTCTCTTCCACAGAGACCCTTCCCTGCCCTCTCCAAATTAAATCTCCTATTAAATGTTCTCACAGTTTCCTGTCCGTCTCTTCAAAGCTCTTATAACATGTGTTTTCTCCTATTTATTTGTATGTTTTTTAAAAAAAAATGAATGCTTCTCTTCTCTATCCAACTATAAACTCTATCAGTATAGAAGCTATGTCTGTTTTGGCTCCTTTCGAGCCCAGGCACCAAGACAATGCCTGGCACATACTCAAGGTGCCCAACAGACACTAGAAGAATAATTGAATGAGAGAATGAAAAAGTGACTCAAGCCTCCTATTTATTGGCACCATGGGGGCACAAGGCAGACAAGCTCAGGCTCTTTGGAGGCCCTATGGGAGTGGCCAGAGCCTTGAGCTAAGTGAAGAGGGGGCAGAACTGGGAGGAGAAAGAAGCCACAGAGCCCCTGTATCATAGTGGGCACTTTACCTGAGTTATCTCATTGTCAGGGCGCCACTTGAATTGAGAATTTCTATCCCATCTTAGAGCTCAGAGGGTTCAAGCTCAGGAATTAAGTTTCCCCAGATCATGTCTGTGGTTAGCTCTAGTGCTTCCAATTCCAAGTTTATGCTCTTTCTGCTCTGCCCCAACTGCCCTGGCCTGGGCTGTTTCTAACCCAGCACTGCCACTGATTTCCTGTGTGACCTTAGGCAAGCCTCTCTGAGCCTCAGTTTATCCATACATAAAATATAGAGGTTGGAATAGATATCTTATGGCCTTTCCAATTCTGAGATTCCTGAGACCTTAAGATTCTAGGTTTCTAAATTTATAAACTCACGGAGCTCTCTTGTGGCTCTGTGGATTAGGATCTGGCATTATCACTGCAGCAGCTGGGTCTCTGCTATGGTGCAGGTTCAATCCCTGGCCCAGGAATTTCCACATGCCATGGGCACCGCCAAAATAAAAACAATAATAAATTTATAAACTCATATAACGCATGCTAAAGTACTAGCTCAAGGTCACAAACATAGCAGACACTTCATAAATGTTCTTTTCCTCCCTCTCTTTCTCCGAATTCCCTCGTTTCAAAGAGTCTCCGCTTTGCACTTTCTCAAGGCCACCTCTGCTGTCCTGGGTATTCTAGGAGCCCCAGGGCACTACTCCCCCACACACAACCGCTGCCTCGCTGCCTCGAGGGAAGCCTTACCGGCTATGACATCAATGCCTTCAGCTGGGGTCCCCTGACAGCCATTTCAGCTGTGATCCCCCCCTGCCCTGAGAAGCCCACACCTCCCTGCACCCACTCCCTGCCTCCTGAAGGGGTGCTTAGGTCTGTGTCCAACACTGTGGGGAGAGAGAAGGAAGTGGCAGGAAAGGAACCCACACATCCTGGGTACCTAGTACCAGGGACTAGGTCAGGCTCACTGAACCCCTGCAAGGCACCTTTGTTCTCCCCATTTCACAAAAGGAAAGAAGCGCTTACAAAATTGCTGAAGATCATACAATGAGCACGTGGCAGAAGCAGAGTTTAACTCCTACTGTTCGACCCTGAGGCAGATACATTCTGCCAGACCGGGACGCGGGAGCGGCCAGCAAGGATCGGGTCGCTCAGCAGGGCTATCCCTTACAAGTGCCTTGTCTTCCCTTATCTATGAAACTTCGAATTTACAGCCCTAGAGACCGAAGCCCATCAATCTCTCTCTGGCCACTCCCTCCTGCCTCTCCTCACTGCCCCTTCCAAATTATCAGGCTACAAAATATTCACAATTTGTCCCTAGTGTTTTTGAAAGGATGACATGGCCCCAGCCACCAGCACCAAAGAGACAACTCAAGAGGCTGACGCTACCTCACAGAGGGGAAGGGGCCAGCTCTTTAATAAATACAGTTGTCCCCACGGTATCTAGAAAGAAGGGTGAGACTTCGTCCCCAGCTCATAGCTGCTGCTGTCAGGGCGTTCTAGAAATCAGACTCAGGTAAGAGGTGAATGTGAGTGTCACCAGGTATCCTCGGAGAGGATCAGGGTCCGAGCTGAGGAAGGAGGGGGAAGGGCTGCCTGTATTGTCTCAAGGCCCCACTAGAAAGCTGTGCCCCAGAGGCGTGTGGAAGTATGGGTTTCAGGGCGGGAGGGGTTTGCCAGCTCTTGCTCTGGGAAGGGCCTCTTCTGAGCATGAGGTCAGGCAAAGCCAGTCCAAGGTGGCGAGAATCCTTACGGGCTCCCTGCAAACCTCAGCTTAAACCTTGTGTCCCCCAGGACGCCCTCCAGACCCCCAGAGAAGGCTACACCCCCTGGCTATGGGCCCGTGGCTTCCTGGACTTCTCCTCCACGTGGCTCCGGTGGTTTCACTGACTACCCATAGGTCTTGAATGCCTCCCTCCCCCACAGACTGTGGACTCCACAGGCAGGGAACTCACCATCGCCTCATTCGTGGTTGCATCCCCACCCCCAGCACCCCCGCCCGGTCCAACCCATACAAGGTGCTCCCAAAAATCTACAGAATGAGTAGAGCCTGTGGGGAGGAACCCATGGCCTTGTGCAAGCTGACGAGACCTGGCAGAGGCCAACCCTCGACACCAGGAGCCTCTGCACTGGACTAGATGGGAAAACATAAGGGAGAGACAACCCCTGGCACATAGTAGGCACACAATTCAGGTTTGTTGACTCTGTGCTGGCATCTGGAAAACCACCCTGAGGGTGCCATTCATGCCGCAGCCATGAGGCAGCCCATCCTGCCAGCTTTCAATCACTTAAACAGGGTTGTCATCATTCTGTGAGTGAACGTAAGAGGCGGTGTGTGTTTGAGTGTATGCTCGGCTCTAAACTAATAACAAACACAGTGTCTGTGCCAACTTATTTTCTCCCCCATGTTCCACGATCAGCACTGTGTAGGCGCTTTCATTTATGTTCACATAACGCATGTAACACGTCCTGGCACATCAACCCAATTGGTCCTCTCCACAGCCTCGGCAGCGGGCATTCTCTCCACCACTTCACTGATGAGGGCAGTGGGACCAGCTTTTAAGGTCACGCAGTGAGCATATGGCTGATTCATGGCTCAAACCCAAGGCCTTGGCTTGTTCTGCACTGGCCCGCCTCGGCCATGCTCCTTGTCACACCGAAATCTCATTACCTATGACCTATCCAGGCCAGAGGCCCAGATCTTACGCTGAGCTTGGGACGAGCTGAGGCACGGGGTCTAGGGTAAGAGGGAGGTGGAGCAAGAAGGCAGCAAGGAATCCAGCAGCTTGCCCCCAAACACGCAACTCCCTAGAGCAGTTAGCAAGCTGGGCTAGAAAGACCACTGGACCAGAAGGAAATCAGCTACGTGACCTTGGGCAAATTCTCCTATTCCCTCTGAGCCTTACTTTCTCAGGTAATTTCTGGATAAAATACTGAGAGTTCCCAGCACACAGTGAAAGAGCTTCCATTCCTCTGTGGCCTTGTGCAGCTACTCAGAAACCACAGGGCTCAGGAGTTCCCATGTGGCTCATAGGGTTAAGTATCCAGCATTGCCACTGCAGTGGCTCGGGATGCCCCTGCGGCGTGGGTTTGATCCCTGGTCTGGGAACTTAAGCATGCTGCAGCCATGGCTAAAAAAGTGTTTTTAATAAAAAATAAAAAGAAATCATAGGGCTTGGGAAAGAACCTTTATTTTCCCTTGATCCGTGCGCTAGCTCCCTCCCTAGAGACTCCAGTCCCACCACGGTCCGGGCAGTAAAGCCAGCACAGGATTCTGTGCAAAAAGAAAGCTGGAAAGCTCCCCTTCTCCGTGGAGCGCTCCCCAGAGGAGAGCCTGCGAGTGTAGTTCTCCACTGCTCCCTTCCGAGCCCAATGGAAATGACTTCAAAAAGTATTCTAGGAGACCAGATGTCCAGCTCAGAAAGGGGCTTTCCCTACAGTCTGAGAGTCAGCCGAGGTAGCAGTTCCCCTCTCATTGCCACTAAGAGGCTTCATAGCCTTCTACGGTGCCTTCCCAGGGCAAGGGACAGCCACTCTCCCTGGGAACTGTCTCCAGGGAAGGCTAGGGAATCCTACTGAGCTCCCTAGCTTTCCAGACAGTACTCACAAGTGAGGAGCCCCGGGGGACTGCCACCCCACTGTGCATCTCGCTTTCTCTTCCCAGAGCTGGGAGAGGTGTGGCAGGGGCTCCCATGGTGGCAGCAAGTAAGATCACGTCTACGCGGGACACACGAGGATAGCAGACTTGAGCTCTAAAATCATGGGGCTCTCAGAGTTCCTGTCGTGGCACAGTGGTTAATAAATCCGACTAGGAACCATGAGGTTGCGGGTTCAATCCCTGGCCTTGCTTAGTGGGTTAACCATCCGGTGTTGCCATGAGCTGTGGTGTAGGTCACAGACGCGGCTCGGATCATGCATTGCTGTGGCTGTGGTGTAGGCCAGTGGCTACAGCTCCGATTAGACCCCTAGCCTGGGGACCTCCAAGGGCCGTGGGTGCGGCCCTAAAATGACAAAAGGCAAAATAAATAAATAAATAAAATCACGGGGTTCTCCTGCTTGATTTCTGTCTCCCTAGTCCTCCTGGAGACTGGAGGACTCAGAAAGGGCCCCCAAGCAAAAGTTCTCTAAGCCCCTGTCCCCTAATAAGTGAGGCCCAGCTGCCATTACAACTACTTCTTCCCATTACCCTCACTTCATCAGAGGATGACAGGTCCTACCACTCCTGGACTAAATGTCCCTTGTGCCCCACCACTTCTCCAAACTCAGAGCGCGATGGTCTGGGGCACACGCTTTAGCATGTACAACCCACAGAGTGACAGATGGTAGACCTGGAAGGAGCCTTGAAGGCAACCTCATCTAACCTCCTCACCATATAGGATAAGGATGCTAAAATCTAAAGAGGTCAAAGGTCACACAGCCGGTCTTCTGTTCGGTGTGTGTTTGCTCAGCGTCCCCATCATGACTGTGGAGCTCCCAGAAAACAAGGCTCTGAGTCCCCCACAGCACAGTGCTGGGCAGGCGTTAAATGGTGGGCTCAGACCGTGCCTGTTGACAGACGGATGGCCATGGAGGGCTCGGGAACAAGCCACCTGTCACCAGGAGGCCCTGGGCTGCTTCTCTCCGCCTCTGACCTAGAACTGAACTCACAACCCACACAGAGCAGGGCCTCTCCTGAGAAAAGGCAGGACACCCCTGGACTCCTGGCTTAGCTCAGGCCTCGGAAGAGAGCAGTTCTCAGTGGCAAGGGACATGGAGTAAGGACAGTGAGGGGGACCCCTGGGGTGGGGCTCGCTCCCCCTGCTCTACCACACCCTCCTGCACCACCCTGGGCTCAGCCCGGTCAGAGTCAGCAGAACCTCTGCTCAATGCCCCCCGGCGACTGTCAGGACGGAGAGCAGGAGACCACGGGTGTGATCCCCAGGACACTGTCTGCACCCAGGGCTCCAGCAGCTTCCAGCCCGGGCGGCAGAGGGAGGCAGGGAGGTGGCACTCAGCTCTGCCACCCCCCGCCCCTACTGCCAGCACTCTGCCCCCTGCCCGAAACCCACCTCCATGTCTGCATTGGCCAGGCCAGCCCAGCCCTCTTATAACCGAAGGCTTTGTGGAAGTGAAAAAACCAGTCTTCTAGGTTTGAGTTTCCATAACAGCCAGTAGGTCTCCACAACGTTTGCCAAAGAAAGGTGTGGGTAATGGGGAGCTGGGTTCAGGTGGTTCTTTTAAAGAGATACGAGAGGAACAGGTAGAGCTCAGGGCACAGCAGCTCTCAGAGTTCAGCAGGCTAAGGGAAGGGCCACCGTCATGGTCAAAGGCAGACCTGGGCTGCCCAAATTATTGTGCGTTCCCCCAAAGAGGGGGACATGTCTGCACTCCCTCCCTGGACCTGCCACCTCAGCCACTCTCCAGCCCTGGTTCCTCTCACGTAAAATGATGTAACAATTGCTTCACATTTCACCTGCTTCACCAAGTTGAGAGGATCAAAAGAGAGAGAGCATGAGAATGTTCTTCATTGAGAAAGAAAACTAATATTCACCATGAGGACTTAACAGATATTTTCTTCTAGAGGGTTCACAACACCACTTTGTGTTCCATGTTATTACTATCCTGACTATATCGCTAAGAAAACCGAGGCTCAGAGAGGTTCTGTGATGTGCCTGAGGACACACAGCTTAGTCACAGCAGAACCAGGGTCAGAACCCAGAATCTGAATCCAAAGCCTGTATTCCTTCTCCCAATACCACACTGTTTCAACAAAAGAGGCAAATGTTGCTTTTTATGAAGAGGTCAGTGAGTCTTGAGACAAATTCTGCCCTTGAGGAGCCACCCCTACTGCTAGAACTCACCCATTCACCCCAGGAAGGCCAATGGTCAAGTCAAAGTCAACCTCCCAATGTCTTGAGAAAGCCTATAACACGAAGGCAACCCAGGGGCAAGCTCACAGTCCGTGCCTTGGCAGCCCTGCGTCATTGTGATACCTGTTTGGTTTTGTATTCGATGGTGGTTGCAATGACTGTCTGTTCATGAACCAATCCAGTGAAAAGAGACACAGAATCATAGAACTTTGGGCTAAGGAAGGCCCCAGAGAGCAACTTCAAGCTCCTGTTTGGATGGCTGAGGAAACTGACATCCAGAGGTCAGCCACTCACTGTAGGTCACACAGCCAGTCAGGGGCCAAGTCCAGAGCAGAGTGCACTGTCCTCTGGCTCCTAGTCCACCTGCTCTCCACACCCCGACTGCTGTGACATCAGTCAGCCTCATGGCCCCTGAGAGGGCCAGGTGCCGGCCTTCGGCCACTGCTCTCTTGGCTCGGGAAGAGCAGGGATAGTAGGTAAGAGAGTTGTATCCCAGCCAGGAATGAAATCAGTTGGTTGGCCTCAGGCACTAAATCATGAGCCTACGTTCTACGCATTGAAAAGTCACTGTGTGAAAGAAGCCCTCCTGCAACAGGGAGGCCTGGGTGGCTCTCCTGAGGCAGCAGTGTCCCACTTCTGGCCCCCGGCCATGGTCCGAGGAGGCTGAACTCTTCAGCCCAGTGCGGTCTGCCCCCCCACCCCCAGCCAGCGCCATGACGGCACCTGAGCACTTGACCTGGACCGTCTCATCTCACCCCTGCCCCTCCAGCCCTGCTGAGCTCTCACCTCCACGCTGCCATCCCCCGGCAGCCTCCCACCCTACTTTTGTCTCCTTGGGTTTTTTTTTTTTTCCTTGTCTTTTTGCCTTATCTAGGGCCATACCCGTGGCATATGGAGGTTCCCAGGTTAGGGGTCTAACACGATCTGTAGCTTCCAGCCTTCGCCACAGCCACAGCAACGTGGGATCCGAGCCACATCTGCAACCTATACCACAGCTCATGGCAACGCCGGATCCTTAACCCACTGAGCAAGGCCAGGGATCGAACCCGCAACCTCACGGTTCTTAGGCGGATTCGTTAACCACTGAGCCACAACAAGAACTCCTTGTCTCCTTTGGTTAACAACTGATTTGTACCTTTTTTCTTTTCACCTCTGTGCATCTGCCCAGCCTCTCTCACGTGTTTGTGTGTCAAATTTGTCTTCTCCCAAACTGCATAGTCCCTGAGGACAGGGCCTGTGTCCCTGTTTCTACCACAGCCCCTGCTGGGGTCTGTGTGCAGAGGGCAGCACCAGGCCACCTCGCCACCCACTGGCAGTTTGTTTAACATTCGTTGATGTGCCAGAGGCCTGTGGAAAGGAAGGGGAGAGGGGAGGCTGGATAAGCTCCCGATTGGCGAGGAAACCCCACGGGTGTATCCTGGGTGCCAGACACGGTGCTCGCACTTTATAGACACTCTCTCCACAATCCTATGAGTTACATATTTTACTTCCCATTTTACAGATGGAAAACCGCATCAAAGATGTTAAGCAACTGTCTAAATCCACATGATTAGTAACTAGTAGAGATGGACTTTCAATTCGGTTTTTTGCTTTCTGATCTAAACCCTTACTCTGCACTGTCACAGCAGCACACAAGTTCCTTGAGGACAGGGACTTGGTGGTGGCACATGTTTGTTTTTGCTGCTGTATCCTCAATGCCTAGGACTGTGCCAAGCACAGAGGAGACGCTCCATCCATAGTTGCTGAACGAAGGAACAAAGGAATGAATGGATACCATGCTGCCTTTCTCCAGCAGGACTGAGCCGGAGCTCCTGATGTCCAGGAATTTTTGACAACTGTTTTCCCAGAAAAATACCCAATAAATTAAGGGTCCTCCAAGGGCCAGGTGGCAGATGGCTAGGTTAACTAGGCATGGGATGGGGGTGGGGTGCAGAAGTAAGCATAAGCTGAACACAAAAGACTAGACAAGGTGGGGGATGTAAAGGGTTCTCAGCGCCCTGTGACCTGCTGATTCAGGGCCACTCTCTGGCCCCTTTGGGTCTGGCTTCTTCTCGACCCCAGGCTCCCTCTTTCCCCACCAGCCACCCCCACTGCTTTGACTGAGCTGTACTGAAACTGGCCATGTCCCTACTAAGCAGAGAAACTAACAGTTCTGCCACCCACCCCAGGCCCATCTGAACTCTCTAGAGTCTGCTTCGGGTCCTAGGGCTAGCTGCTTTTCTCCACATTCCAGCCAAAAATAATACAAGAACGAAGCTGTTTGGTGGAGACTTAATCTAATCTTCATTGCTTCAGTTTTAAAATATCCTGCCTGGTGTAGGGTTTCTTATTACCCACAGAGATGTGTTTTTAGTGAGATAGGTCTTAGCAGAACCGCCCTTCGTGTAATTAGAAACCCAGGCAGGCAGGGCCTACGGTGAGGCATCCAAGCCAAACAGCGGGTCCCCCTCAACAACACATTGGCAGCAAGCTCTTCCTCAGCTGCCAGAGGGCTCAGTTCCTCCTCACTCCTGGGGATCGGGACTGAGGGAAAGCCGAGCTCTGGCAGAAGGACCATGCCTGCCAACTCCTTCCACCCTCGTCCTGTGTGTCTCAGCTCTCGCCCCCAATCAGAACGGAAACTAAGATGCTGCCCCAGACTGCTGGGGGAGGATATGTGGAGGGAAACAACAACCCCAAGAAGTTCCCCTGTATGAGGGTGGATTCAAGGCAAAACTTCCACCGGAGCCCATCTCCATTATCAGGGTTAGCTTGAAAAAATCAGGTCCCGGAATGGGCGTCTCCAAGTGCGTATACACTTTCGCATAAGTGCCGCTGCGGGTGTAACTTCTCGGGTTTTCTGGCCCAGAATCTGCTTTGATCTGGCAGCATGGAGACTGCTAATCGAGGTTCAAGCTGCGGCTAGCTCCAGACCAGAGCCCATCCCCCCAGCCCAACCAGATGTCACACACCAGTCCAGGCTCTGGCCTCTTCTTCCCAATGACATAAAGAGCAGAAACCGAATTTCTGACCAGTCAGACTCTGTGTTCATCCGATGCATGAATGCTAGTTCAGGCAGCACCGCTGGGAATAAATAAGCTGGTTCCCCCAGCTCAAGCTTAATTGCCCCTCCTGGAAAAGCACAGGTGGATTTTGAAATCACAGCAGAGATTTCAAATTCTAAGATATGAGAAAGGCCAGAGTTTAGACCCTTCACCCAAGTCTAAGAACTCCGGGGAGTTGTGGGGAAAGGCTCTAGAGCCAGGCAGGGCAAAAACAAACACACGGACAAAAGTGACTTTGCTGCTCAGAAGCCACCTCTCTCGCCTGTCCTTTATTACTTAAGAGTGCAGGACTCAGGCAGGAGTCACTCCTCAGAGCCTAATGAGGAATTTGTGTGATACGGTCCACTTCACAGATGAGGAAACAGAGATCTGGAAGCCAAGTGACCCACCAACTAGTCATGCAGCACCACAGTAACAGGGTATAAAGCTGCCAGGTCCCCAAACTTCAGCCTAAACACTGCTCAGCACGCTGACCTGCTAGCCTCGATTATCTCCTTCCTCCCTTTGCCACCATGTATTAGATTTAATTAAATTAGCAGATCCCGGTCGCAACAAGCCTGGCCATGCAGCCTGGACGGAACCCAGTCAGGGCAGCACCTCCTTCTAAATTCTGCTTCCAACAGAATTCAATCTTCAATAAGTCATGGCTCTCAAATGAAGTGTTTTATACAAAGCATGATGTGTTGGGTAGAATCAAGGCTAATGGTGGCTCACAATGATTTCATTTCCCATGTAACTTCCTCTGTGGCATCATTTTCACCCTCTCACTACTCTGATCTGAATTTGGTTTGATCCAGACACTTTATCTCAGATGCCGGCACCTCTAGCAATTGCATCACACATTTATATATATCTTCCAGCATCGCTGTCCTTGTGCCACACGGCATAGGAAAAAGGAAAACTTCTAACAGCACTTCTCACCTTCCTTGAACTAATTTAGAAAATGTGCTCCAAATTAAATAAATTGGGAACAAAATTCTGAAATCGGAGATAGAATTTCGGGGGGTGGGGGTGCTAAATAAATAGCAAGGAAATCTTGCAACATGTTGGAAGCCTATAAATTTTATAGGTTGTTTCTTTAATAAAAACAAATTCTATTGCTAACAACACAGTATTATTAAGCCGCTAACATTTAAAAATCTAATTTGGCCTGCTCTGCTGCTGTTTCTGTGGCAAGCTGCATCCACTCAGAGTAAGGAAGTCAGGTTGATGGGTTTGGTTTGGTTTCTAAACCAGGCTAATAGAGACCCATTTAAAATTCAGCCTTTTTGCTTTCTAGGCATGCCTTGGTCCCTAATGAGTTACAGCCCCAGGTTGACATGGACATGGCAGAAAGAAATTTAACACACACTTCGGTGCACCCATAAACATCAAGGCCAAGGGAGAGGAGGTATGTTTCTAATTAAACTAGAACTCCATGAATTCAGGATTCTCCCCTCACAAGACAGTAATTCTCCTTATTTCATCACTAACTTACTTCAAATGTGTTTATACAATTTATTGCTACTGAACTTCCAGGCAACTGGTGTAGAGTTAATGAAACCCAGCTTGGAGAAGCTTTGAGCTTTGAAGAACTAACCACAGTTTAAATGGTTATGACATGCGGTCAAAGCCACAGCCCAGCCCTACTGCAGTCTTCTGTGTTCGGACCTAGTCAAAAGCCTTGTCATCTCACCTTTTTGTGCCAAATAGATTGAAAGAAGGAAAAGGACCTGAAAAACAGCCTTCCATGTTTTTTTTTTCCTCAAGGATCCCAGCCTTTCTCCCTGACATTTTAACACACCTATCTCACCGAATGCAAGGCAAAGCCCCTCCCCCAGTCCCAAGTAAATATTTTAGTGGTAGTTTGAACGAGCAGCCAGTTGAAATCTTGAAATCCAGTTTGAGTTTAATTGAAAAGGGTCAGGCCTACATAAAGCAATGCAGAGGGAGGCCGTGTCAGGGGGAGGCACCTAGCAACATTTAAAGTCAGATTCAGTGTAAGTCCAAAAGGCAATACAGGAATGTACAGATGGCACTGGACTGCAAAAGAAGTAAACTCACTTTCCAAATTACTTGGACATGGATTTTTATTAATCTTCATTGTCATATGGAGTCCTCCCCCAAACTCAGTCCATGTGGAAGCTCCAGGAGGCTCCCTCCTTTAAACAGGCCCATTTTGGAAGAGTAAAGGGGAGGTACTGGACTTGCCAGTGCCGCACAATAAAAGCCTTTTTTAAAAGCAGCACTTTCATTAACTTAAAGCAATCTATAGACTTAAAAGCAGGGAGCAGTAAACTCCCAGAAAGGATCATAAAACAGCCAGTCTCAACTTGGGTACACTTCAGTGCAATTTGCACGAGGCATTTTACTGTGAGCGGTGGCCGGGCCCATCTCCCTCCGGTAACCCCCTGCCCCTTATTCTGAGCAGCTTCTCTTTCTCTCGGCTTTCATGCCTTCCTCGCTCACAAAGGGTAGGCGGTGACCGGGGAGTCTCCGTGGGGTCACGGCTCCCTCCCGCCATCGGGCTCTCGGCGGGAGGGAGAGTGCACGAATTCCAAGCCTGCAAATCAACAGCCTTGGAGCTCCGCCGATGGGCGGTCGCCGCACCCCGGGCCGCCGCCGGCCACTCGTGGGTCGCGCGTCTTCGCAGTCCCGGAAGCGCCGTCTGGCTGCCCCAGCGAGGCGTACGAGGGTGCGGGGAGCTGGGAGGGTGGGCTCAGGCTGCAAAGGAGCCATTTCAAGTACTCCTCCTCTATGGCCCCCATACGCACACTCACAGTCTGCTCCCCTAGTTGGCCCGAAGGATAACCTCCCTCCCGAGTAGGGACTTCTCTCCCACCCCCAGAGCTCGGCCAGAGCCATGTGGGCTGCAGCTCGAGTGGAAGATAGATCACGAGTCCAGAGACGGACACCCTCCCTACCTCCCCGCAAGGCTTGAGGCCTCAGGAAAGCCAGGATAGCCCGGCAGCAGGGAGGGCTAGGGACTAGAGCTTTGCATATACCTGTGTTTGGACACCATCATTTTCTCAGATTTGGAGAAGAGGGGATCGCCTAAATCTGCCTAAAATGCGAAGCTCTGGGTTTCCACTAGCTGTAAAACATTTCAACACGCTGGAGTCCCAGGACAAGTGGGGTAAAGGCAGGGGACCCTGGGTTCCCCCCCTCCCCTTTTCCCAGGCGGAACGTCGTATTGGCGGCCCGGCATATGAGCTTCCGTGCTGGGCCTGTAGGAAGGAGAGGCGGCGGCTGCGGGTC
Organism: Catagonus wagneri; assembly: GCA_004024745.2. Lineage (NCBI taxonomy): Eukaryota > Metazoa > Chordata > Mammalia > Artiodactyla > Tayassuidae > Catagonus > Catagonus wagneri. The sequence goes on from PVHT020000113.1 coordinate 7,437,564, forward strand.
AGCAGCTGGAGGCTCCGATCAGGGCGCCCGAGTTCAAGCCCACCCGGCCGTTGGTCGCAGCCGGGACTCCACGGGCCCGACACGATGCTTCGCTGCTAGCGCCCCCGGCAAAGGCCGCGGCCCTCGCCCCGCTGCGCTGCGCCCCGAAGACCCCCGGAGCCCGCCGAGCCGCCAAGGTCGGATCCTCGGATGTACCTCGAGCCCTGCGAGTCTACCCTATCGCTACGCCCGGAATATCCGTTCGATTTGTTCGCTTCCCTGATCTTTCTCCTAGGACCAGGTCCTGTGCGCCTCAAGTCCTCTCCTCCAGATCTGCTTTAGGGGAGAAGCAGCAGGAATTCGGGGCTCGCCTGTCATGACTCCGATCAATTACTTTCGTCGCCTACCTAAACGCTTTTCTACCCACTGAGCGTGGGGACCGGCGCCGGAGACCCTCTACAAATTCCAATAGCTTCAATCCCAATCAAAAGCTGTGATCCTGTGGCTAAATTCTAAAATCGCCACCAGTTCCTCTGATTCCAGCCTCATGTAACCCTGGGCCCCCAACTCCTACCTCCAGCCTCCCCTGTTCCGGCCGGGGTGTAGATTCGATCCCTAAGCTATTCAGCGGGCCTTGGATCCCGCCTCCGAAAACAGCCCCGAAACCTAAAAGCCCAAACTCAGGCCTGGCCCTGAAGCCCGGCCCTAAGTCAGAGCTGATGCACAACCACCACCCACCCCCCGCCCCACTCCCAGCCTTGGCTCGCGTCTCCCCACCGCGCGGGAACCTCGGGCTCGCCCACTGAGAGCCCCCGGAAAGCCCCCGATCCCCTCATTTCTTCCTCGGGATTAGGAGTCGGGAGAGCCAGCACGCCTAACCCGAAAGAAACGCAAACTTTGCGAGGCAGCCTCGGGACCCCGCCCCACCTCCCTCAGCTCTCTGCTTCGGGGGCGCTTTCCGTCCCCCCTCTTGCGAACTCCTGCTCTAGTTCTCCAGCCAGGAGGGCTCCCTATTCCGCACCTCGCCGTCGGCCCCTACGCCTCCCACACCTCGCCAAAGACTCCCAACACTCGGCAGAAAGCGAGTAACCCCACAAATTCTTGCTTCTCCCGCAGTTAGGGTTCCTGAGCCTGGTCCCCACGATCCCGGCCTCCCTGACCCACAGCTCGTGCCCTCCTGTCCCACGAACTCGCCTGCAAACCCCCACTCGCCCTGGCTCCCCAGGCCCGGCGGGACGCGGCCGCGGCTCGCGGACTCCAGCCGCCCCGCCCGGCTCTGGGGCTCCTCCCGCTTCCAGCCGCTCGAAAGCAGCTCCTGACTGGTGGCGCCGAGTAAGCGCCGACCCAAAGGGCGCCCGAAGCCGGGAGAAACCGAACCTGGAGCCGGCCTGCGGTTCCCAGCCTTGCCCGCGGAGCGCCCAGCCCAGAGCTGCCTGCACCCGGGCTCCGGCCCGCGCGCTGGTCCCTACTCGGGTCCCCGGCGCTCCCGGCGCGCGTCTCCCTTCCCGCCCGCTACGGTATCTTGGGCCCGCGGCGGTCCGAGTCCGCAGCCCAGCTCCTCGCACCCGCGGACAATGCGCGCCCGGCCACCGGCCCGCGCCGGGCAAGGAGGCGGCGGCGGCGGCGGCGGGGCTGCGCGCTGGGCGGGCCGGGGCGCGAGCGGGCCGCGCAGCTCCGGCCGCCGCCTTCCCCGGCCTCGCAACCACTCGCGCTGCTTGGCTCCGCGCTCTCCCGGCGCTTCCCCAGCTTCTCTGCACGCTCCCGCCGTCCCTCTCTGCTCCCTGCCTCCCTCCTCCCTGCTGTCTCCCTCTCTCTCCTCCCTGCTGCCTCCCTCTCTCCCTCTCTCCTCCTTGCCCTGTCGCAATGAATAATACTCTGGCTTGGGGACTGGAATAAAACACACGCGCTCTGAGGCAGCCGCCCGCAGCAGCAGCAGCAGCAGCCGCCGCCGCCGCGCCGCCGCCGCAGCCTGCAAAAGCGTCTCTGACATGGAAATGAATGACAGCTTACCTGATGCCAATCTTCA
>PVHT020000113.1:7439668-7536630 GCA_004024745.2 Catagonus wagneri
CCCCCCCACTCCCGGCCCCGGCCGCTTCCAAGCAGGAGCAGCCGTTGGAGTGTCTCCCTCTGCTGGAGGCTTTTCTAAGACGTCGGGCGCGGGCCTGCTCCCGCTGCCGGGGAGGCTACGCAGCGCTGCGGAGAAAGCCTCCAACTGTGAGGCTGCCTCCGCCGGAGGGGCGCAGCGACCCGAGGAACTCGGGAACACTGCGCCCGGCCCCGGCCCCAGCCCCGTCCCACTAGGCAAGCAGTCGAGGCAGAGTTTAAAGACATCCTGGGCCGAGGGCATGGAGATGAGGTGAAATTTTCTGTGGACCCCAAGAGAACTCCCCAGAAATTATGAAACTTAAAAACTGGCAAGAGATTCTTCCCTCCCCCACCTCTCCCCCCTCCCCCAACTCACGCCTGCCTGGCTGGCCTCATTTTTATGATTGCATTTGAATAATTCTCATTACCCTGGCCCCAGAAAAGGTGCTCAGATGACACTCTGGTTAGTTATAACTACTCTCAAGAGCTCTTGCTGCTCTGGGCTTCCTGGGGCGTTTGGTTCACCGAGGGGAGACTATGTAAGGAGGTGGGGCAGCGGGAGGGTGTGGGGCCTTTGTCAGTAAATCACCTCTTTGCAAATGCCAGCCTTGCCTGTTTTAAGCCACTGCCATTTTCATTCTAAAAAGTGGCAGAGTTCTCGGGTCTCAGAGGGAGAGGCCAGCTGGGCTGCTTCACCCTGGGCCACCTGGGCGGCTTCCTCTACTTCTGGGAAGTGCCTTCTAGGAGGAAGACCAATGCAAGCATGGGTGGTCAGACCTGTGCCTTCTTTCATTCCACAAAGATTACAGCCCTACTAAGTGCCAGCTGGAGGCACCCAGCCACCCCTAGATACAGGTTTGCTTGCTTCCACAACTTAGCTCAGGGCCCTCTGCATAAAGGGATGAGAGAACCCATTCTTCCCCCAGGAAATTTGCTCCTTGCTCCCCATAGAGCAGCCGTTTCAGCCACAGTCAGGCAGCGATTGATCCTCTGACCCCAGACCAGGCAGGGGGCCTGGATAAGCCCAGACAAAGACACTGATGTAAGCAAGGAAAGCAGAAAGTGAAACCCAAGCGGGCCAGGCTTTCCCAAGAAGTTGAAGTCTGTTCCCTAGATATTTCCAAGCCTCTGTCAGCTACCTTTTTTGCACCACATCTCAGATACAGAAAATACTGTTAGTCCAGCTCCTAGTGCCCCCAAATTCAACCTCCAAAGTTGCTCTGGGAAGAAACTTCACTGGAGCCGACATCACAGATGGAGTTGAATCCTCTCACCTTCACACAGAACTTCCAAAGACTTCACTGGGTGTATTTATGTCACCCCAGTCTCTGATGTGTGGTCAGAAACTCTGGCTGCTGACAGCATAATCACTATTATATATTATACATTGTATGATAATATAACAATAATGAATGCACTTGCCCTTTTTATGTAGTACAGAAGCAGCCAGATTCTCCAACCCAGAGGCTGGAGGTCAGGCTGCCACAAACTCTCAGAGGGAAGCCCTCTTCAGATACAGGAGGGGGAGGGGAGATCCCTTTGCCCCTGCCCAGGACCCCTAGAGGGAGGGTTTTCTCTCTTTCCCAGGGCTCCTAGTGAGTTGCTGTTGCTTGCAGAGTCAGAGGAGAGAATAAGGCTGAAGGTAAATACTTAACCCCATCAGAGAGATGTCAGTGAGCCATAAATAGTACTGCAGGCAACAGCCATGCATCACTGATTCACACTTGTCACACCCCGCATTTTCTGAAATCTAGTTCGGTGCCCATCTCTTGGTACAGGAAATCCACTGCCATGAGCTATTAATTTTTGGAGTCTTCTAAAATACTGTGATTTCTACTATTACCCTCTGGAGGCTTTAAAATGCACATTGTAATTTTAAATAAATATATCTTGCTTTGACTATTTTTGTAATTTGTAACAGCTTAAAAAATGATTATCTAAATGTAATAATTCTTAAAATCATCCAAAGCAAATATTTGTCCTGCACCCATTGGAAGCTAGAACTAAAGATAAAGAGCAGAAGCAAAGAAGTTCAAGTAACAGCGCCTCTCCTCAAGGAGCTTTCATTCTTGCTGAAGAAGACAAAGCACCAATATATAAAACATTAAATCATAATAATACAAGAATGCAATAGATGATACACATAATAATAAAATAATAAAAATAGTAAATAATTAATGAACAAGTCAGTCGACAATATGTCAAATTCCATGAGTTCCGTATCTAAATGTTGGCTCTGCCGGTGAGCAGAGAAAGGATGGAGTGGAAAACAAGTCTCTAAAATTCACTTCAGATGTTCCACAATCTCTGGCCCATCATCCTTCTGAGGATGAAAAAGAGGATGGAGAAGGGCATGCATGTCATATAAGTCACCAACACAACATTATAACCAAGGAGGAATTTCTACAGTCCTAGTAACCACTCTTAAATGTTGGAGTTTTTAATGCTTGGTTCTGGGCTCTGTTCTCAATCTGCACTTGATTTGTCTTCAATATAAGCAGCTAACAGCCATCCAGATTGTCCCCTCTGAGCCCTGGATATATATAATCAATGGCCTAACTGAATCTTATCTATATCACTCTATGGAAAAAAAAAAAAATTAAGCCTTGTTTGTATTAGTCTGCTCAGGCTCTATGACAAAATACCACAGATTAGGTGGCCTATAAAACCGACATTCATTTTTCTCACAGTTCTGGAGGCTGTAGGTCTCTCGAGGTGCCAAAAAGGATTAGTTCCAGGTGAGACCTCTTCCTGGCTTGCAGATGGCACTTTCTTGCTATGTCCTCACATGGCCTTTCCTTTGTGTATACCAGAGAAAGAGAACAATTTCAGGTATTTCCTTCTCTTCTTACAAGGGCACCAATCATATTGGAGTGGGGCCCCACCTCATTTAACTTCAGGTGACCTCCTTAAAGCTCATCTTCAAATATAGTCACAGTGCAAGTCAGAGCTTCGACATGCGCCAAGTCTAGCAGGGACACAATTCACAATTCACTCCACAACCCTGTCCACGCGCTTGTTCCCTTGATTCTCAACTTAATTATTTTTGACGAATCTTGAGAGATTTTGAGCTCCTTGAGGATGGAGAAAATATCTTATTTCATCTCAGAATCCTAGAACCTGGTACAGTGCTCACTCCAGAAAACATATTAAAGAAATACATGTTGAATTGAATGGAATGGAATGGCATTCTCCATAACTGCCCAAGTCCAACCGAGGGACTTAGCACAGTCACCTGGAGTAACTGATGATTTTTAAACAGGTCTAAAGCCTGCAACGTTCCCAGTACTTCCTGTACACAATCACCAGAATGTTCTTCCTAAACAAAGCTTGGTTCACACCTTGGCTTTCCCTCAAAATCATCAGTCACTTTCCATTGCCTAAAGAGTTAATCTAAAATGTTTATTAGGTCTTATGAGAAAAATGAGGGCCTTGAAGGCCTCATTCCTTAGCACGGCATTCAAGTTCCTCCTCCTGGTCTGGCCTTGTCTGCCTTTCAGGCTCATCTATATTCCTGCCTGCTGCTCCCAACTCTACCTTCAGTGGTTCCAAGTGCTGCCCATGGGTTTCCTGCATGACAATCCCCTGGAGAACTTCCCTCTTCCTGTTCAGGGTCCCTGGTTCCTTTCCTGGAGAAAGTAGGTCTGGAGAAGGGCCTGGGAATCCATATTTTTAAAACTGCCTAATGAAGAGAATAAGACAAGCCACAGACTGAGAGAAAATATTTGCAAAGACACATCTGTTATCCAAAATGTATTTTTAAAAACTCTTAAAATTCAACATTAGAAAATTAGAAAAGATTAGAAAATTGCAAAAGATCTTAACAGATACCTCACTAAAAAAAGATATACAGCTAGCAAGTAAGCATATGAAAAGATGTTCAACATCATACGCAATTAGGGAAATGCAAGTTAAAACAACGAGATCCCACTACAAATCTATCAGCACGGCCAAAATCCAAAACACTGATGATAGCAAATGATGGGGAAGATGTGGAGCAACAGGAACTCTCATCTTGCTGGTGGGAATGCAAAATGGTAGCCACTTTGGAAGACAGTTTGATAGTTTCTTACAAAACTATACACACTCTTGCCATATGACTCAGCCAGTTGCACTCCTTGATGTGAACTCAAAACTTATGACCATACAAAGACCTGCACACAGGTGTTTACAGCAGCTTTATCGTAATCGCCAAATCTTGGAAGCAACCAAGATGTCATTCCGTAGACGAATAGATAATTAAACTGTTGTACATCCAGACAATAGAGGAGTATATTCAGGATTACAAAGAAATAAGCAGTCAAGCCCAGAGAAGACATGGAGGGACCTTAAATGTATATTTCTAAATGAAAGAAGCCTACCTTTCATTTCAGAAAGCTACATACCAAATGATTTCAACCACGTGAGTTTCTGAAAATTTAGGCAAAAGTGTGGGGATAGTAGAAGCAGCAGTGGCTGCCAGGGCTTAGAGGGTGGGGAGGGATATGAACAGGCAGAGCAGAGAGGGTTTTTAGGGCAGTGAAATACTCTGGGTGATACTATGATGACTGTATGTCATTACACATTTATCCAAACCCACAGAACATACAACACCAGGAGTGAACCCTAATGCAAACTGTGGCCTCTGGGTGATGATGTGTCAGTGCAGGTTCACCAGGTATAACAAATGGTGCACTCTGATGGGGGTGTTGATCTTGGGGGAGGCTGTGCATGTCGAGGGAGCGGGGAGTATGGGGAAGTCTCCGTACTTTCTGTTCAGTTTTGCTACGAATCCAAAACTGCTCTAAAAAAATAACTTTTAATCCTTTTTTAACCACTGCAGTGGAGAGGTCTGGGCCCTCCCTCCGGCCCGCCCAGCGCCCACGGATGCCAGAACATCCCCCTTGATCACGCTGTTCTTTCAGCCTTGACTTTTCGTTCCCTCTTCCTCCGCCCTCCAAAATCCCACCTGCGGAGACTTAACTGAAATATCACCTCTTTTCAAAACTTCATTGGCCCCCCAGGCAGAGAGCACCAGCTTTGGAATCACAAGGACCTGGCCCAAATCTCCACCCTGTCAGGGAGCTTTCTTTCGCTCTACAAGTCTTGCGTCCGCCTTTGTGAAATGAGGATGATAATAGTATCCAACTGATGAGCCCCCAGGGATCTGATGAAATAATGAAGGCAAAAAGAGCTCAGCACAGTCCCCGGCACATGGGAGGCCCTCTAATAAACGGAGCCATTAGATTTAATGGCCTATACCCAGGGTTTCCACTGAACTTGCCTGCGCCTTTATTACGGAGCTTATTTAATTGGCTTGAGGATGGGAGATAGCATTTACTAGGAGGGCTGTAAACACAGACGGTGGGAGCGAGGAAAGGAGGACGGTGCTTACTCTTTACCTAAGGCCCCTTCCTGACCGGAACCAGGCGGGACTGTGGTGCTCCGGGCAGCCAGGGCCAAGTGAGGGAGATTCTATTCCTGATTAAATGCATGAGGACAGGTCCCTTGGAGACTGGGGACCACAGCAGTGAAAACCCAGACACTATAAATCTTCTGAAAGGTAGGGCTCCAGGACTGGGCTCTGAGCTGGAAGTGGGGATGTCTAGGCCCCTTGTACCTCTCTGATTCTTTCTTCTTTTTGTTTTACCCTGAGAAAGCCTCCCTGGGTATTCCATTCCATTCCACTCCCACCTTCTGAAGCACGGGAGCTACAACCTGTCCTCTGGGCACAGATAGGCAGCTAATTGGGTCATGTCTCTAACCGGCTTCTCTAATAGAGGAACAATATTGTCCCCAAAGCCTTTCAGAAAACCCGTCTTTCTTATGGTACTGATGTACATATGGGAAGTTTCTTCAAGTGTTATCTCGCTCTCGCCCGCGCCTTACTTCCACCAACCCCCACCCCCAACACACACACACACACACACACACACACACACACACACTCTCTCTCTCTCTCTCTCTCTCTCTCTCTCTCAAAGGGAGCTGCCTGACTTTAGCTGCAGATGAAAGAGTCTGGGGGAAGCAGGAACAGAAAGAGTAGAGTTTGGAGTGATTCTGCAATTCTTTCCAGGTTCTAGCAAAGAGTGGGCAGGATCACAGCCAGTTTGAAAGAACTGAGGAAGAGGACTCCTGAAAGAGGATATTTAGGCTGTAAGATGCTATGATGATTCCCAAAAAGAGCCACTTTGGGGAAATGGCATCCCAAGAGTTTGGTCACGAAAATTTGAGAAAGGAAGCTACAAAGTCATGCTGTCCCACACAGCAGCTACCAGCCACCAGAAGCTACTGAGCACTAGAAATGCAGCCATAAAAACCGAGATGTGCTGTAAGAGCAATACCCATTATGGATTGAGAAGACAGCATACAAAAAGAAGTAAAATATTTATTAATAATCATTCTATATGTATGAGATATTGAAATGATAATATTTTGACTACACTGAAGTAAACAAAATAGGTTATTAAATATTTTCATCTGTTTCTTTTACCTATTTTAATGTAGCTACTAGAAAATTGTAAATCATTATGTGATTTGCATTCCCTTTTTTTTTTTTTTCCTTATCTAGGGCCACATCTGTGGCATATGGAGGCTCCCAGGCTAAGGGTCTAACAGGAGCTGTTGCTGCCGGCCTTCGCCACAGACACAGCAACGCGGGATCCGAGCCGCGTCTGCAACCTACACCACAGCTCACAGCAATGCCGGATCCTTAAGTAAGGCCAGGGATCGAACCCGCAACCTCATGGTTCCTAGTCAGATTCGTTAACCACTGAGCCACAACGGGAACTCCTGCATTCATTTTTATTGACACCTCTTTTCTAGGTTTCGGTTTTGTCCTGGTATAAACTATGTTTGGATGCTGAAATCTTTATCATTGATTAAGCATCACGCTGGCTCCCTGCTCTTCAGTCTACTTTGCTTCCGGCCCACACCACCCAGGACCAGCTGAAGGCTGATGAGGGAAGGGAGGCCAGCAGGACTTTCAGTGCCTCCTCCCTCAGACTGCAGAGGTTGCTAAGACCTCCCCTCCTCTGCCCCCAGGGTTACATGGAGTTTTGAAACATCGATTCTCTCCAAAACAAAGACCTCTTCTCCGACTGTACTGGAGGACTAAGCCCTTACCCTCTTGTCCCCCATCTCCCTTTCAACCACCTCCTCAACGTCACAACTGTCACCCCTGCTATCACCATCCTCTTCCTTGGCCCTATTCCCATCTGTACCACCCTCATCACCACCACCTCTCACAAAACCGCCCTGCATCTTTTGGTCCATCCAATGGACCATCTCCTCCCCGTCTCCAGGGATGAGCCCCATCCACATTTGTTTCCTTCGAAGCTGCAGCCAACCTTAAGCCCTCCTGAGCTGAGAATTCTGCATGGCTGGACTCCTAGCTTTATTCTGGTGGCTGGGACCTACAGCAGCCTGACTGCAGGGCTTAGAGAACCAAGCAGCAACTCTGGGAAGAGGGGAAGGCCACAGCCTCTGCAGAAGCTGGTCATGCCTTATCACATTGTCAGGGGAGGGTGAAGAGAGAGCAAGGTACCCAATTTACCCTGCACGGGAAACATGGCTGCTTAGCAGAGAAGAACAAAACAAAGCAACACCAAAAATAATAATAGCCAGTATGTAGGGATTATTTGCTCAGTGCCAGACTCCATGCGAAGTGCGCTCAGCAGATCTGCATGCCTGCAAAGCTTAGGTAAAGGGGGTGGACTCAGGCAGGCTTCCTCCAGAACCTGCACTCCAAAATTACATTGCTTCTTCAAAAGCATGAATGTTCACTCCCCTATTCACTCACTCGCTCCCTGGTTCCCTCCTTCAGCACGCATACACCGACAGTCTCTAAGAACCGTACCAGCTCACTGGTTTCCGTTCAGCATCTAGGCTGGCCAGGCACATGCTAAGCCCATGGGCTATAAAGGTGAAAAAATCACCCTCCCTGAATTCACAGGGATCTTACAGGTGTTCAGGGGCCAAGAGAGGTGTGGAAAAGCCTGTCTCCAGATCCTTGTCCTGTTGCACATGCAGAGAAAGTGAGGCTGGGTAGGAGGGACAAGGAAGGGATGAGCTTCAGATCTCTCCTAACTTAACAGGGCAAGTACAGTCAGCCTGGATTCTCTCACCAAACCAGGGTTTGTCATCCCGCCCAACCCTTCTCCGGAGACTTTGCAAACAGACTGTGTCACTGCTTGGCTGCGGGTCCTCTTGATAAACTCAGTATGGCTTCTTCTGCTTTCACACTGGTTGCTATCACAGTGTGAAATGGGTAAGGCCAAACTCGCATCAAAACTCATCCTCTCCAGAAACCCCACTCTATCCGGACACCCATGTCCTGGATCCTTCTGAATCTGTGTGCTCACATGTCCATTACAGCAGTATGCACTGGAATGCTGCTTTGTACATGTACTTCATTTTCAAATATATATGCATTGGCTCCCCAAGCAAATTTTGAACTTTTTTAAAAAGAACAAGTGTTTCCTTTAGATCTTCTCTTGTCCTTCCCAATCTCTCAGCATTTGGTGGCAGCCTCGGCCTATCTGAATCGCCGAATAAATGCTGATGGCTTGATGTACTCTGCACAGACAACTCTGTGTGTGTGTGTGTGTCTGTCTGTGTAGCATCCTGAATCAGCATGCACAGCAGGGGTGTCTGTGGCATACAAGGATCAGTGTGAGCATATGCATGTGTACACGTGGGTGAGGTCTCCAGCTATTACAGTTACGGAAGCTTAGACACACATCAGCACAATCTGTCAATTTCCAGACGTTATCTCTCATGATAATTTCCTGCCAAATCTTTGAGTCCCAATTAAGAAAGCAGATAATTTGAACCATTTTCCTCTGCATGTTGAGATGGATTATAATCCTAATTTGATAAAGACTCTTAATGACTCATTAGCCACCCCTGGCTTCTCCTCAGGTCAGCCAGCTTCCTGGGCCCTGGGAGGCAGCTGACACTCAGGCCATTCCTTACATGTTATTGCTTCAGCAGCACTAAAACAAAAAGACCCGACAAAGCCACAACCACCTCACAGCTCTTGAATTCTCTTTTCTTCAGCTCCTAGATTTGGGCGTCGACTTTCTTTTCCTGGCTTTGAACAAAGCCTCTAATTTCCTGACAACCAAATGCTCTCCCAGGGGTCTGCCCACAGCAGGAAGTGGCGCTCACATCACAGTGGCGGCAGCCTTCCCTCTGCCCGCACAGTGGTGGAAGCCGCCACTTCTCCAGTCACTGTTTGTTTCCCGGTCAGTGATCCCCAAGTCCAGAGGATGGGGTTCCTGGGAGCAATAACAATTTCAAGTGGATTACAGAGGACCACAACGCAAAAGCACCCGTCTGCACTGGCTGACCGGAGGTCAGAACGCAGAGAAGGCCGTTTAGAGGTTACCTGCCCCCCACGACCTTCCCCCCTGGCAGAGTGGCACCCCTTCCAGCCCCAGGCTGAGGTAATTAAAACTTTCACAGAAGCCAAAGCCATGGTTTCCCTGGGGTCACCCATTCTAGAATTTAAGACCACTGACTCTGATAAATTTCTTACTCGTGCATGGACTCGTGTAGACGTGTTGCAGCACACACGCACACTCATCCCAGATGAACATGCAGGACACACACAGGCAGCACACGTGCGTGTATGTGAGGACTTCACAGAATGGTCCTTACCCTGAGGTCAGGTGAGGGAGTGAGGAGGAAAGGGAGGCCGAGTCGGCAAATGCGTATCTTTGCTGCACGCCGACTGTGCGGCAGCCCCTGCGCCACAGGCTGGCATAGACAGATGGACAAGCTGAGCCCACAGAGCGGGAGCCGGTGCTGCTCATCCTGAGTCGGAGCAAGTAAGGGTGGCACTGGCAGTCACCACCAGCCTTCTGAGAGCTAATTCCCTCCCCGACATGTGCTCTCACCCCTGTCCCGCTCAACTCTATCCCCACTGTCACAGGGTAGGCTTGGGGTGCGATAAAAACCCCCCACTCCCCCCACCCTACTCCCCACCCCCCCACCTTCCATCAATGTGACAAATGCTCTCTGGGAAGAACCCCTGAGGCTGTCTTCTCTGCCACCCACCCCTCCTTCCTTCCCAACGAGTCCAGGGAGATCTGAGCAGAGGGTGATGGATAGCCCTGTCTTATTGTTCCAGACTCCGAATCCACCAGGGCCTGGGAGAGCTGTATAAATCAGCGCCTGGGCTGGGCTCTCACCAGCACGATGGCTCAACAAGAGGAATGGAAGGCGCGGGACCATAAAACTGTCTATGGGCTAAGTCGTTTCATTTCAAGTCAGGGCCAGGGAGAGAAAATGTTTGGTTCTTGGGAGACAGACTCATTTGAAGAGGATGAATAAGCTGATGGAGGGAGGTCTGCATGTCTGGATGCTCAGAGAGAGGGAGGCAGAGAGGGGCTGGTCCCGTGGGAGGACCCTGGGTGAGCCATCCTTCAACTCTGTGTCCACTTATTCCCACCATCCAAGTGGCGGGGGGATACTAATGTCCCAAACTTCGAGAGCGTTTGGAAAAATTGATAACCTGTAATTTCCCCTTCTCTGAGGCAGGAACAGCAAGCCAGAGGAAGGCAATGGTAGGCGCGGCTCTAACCCTCAAACTGTGATCAGGCATCAGTCCCATCTCATTTCACTCAAGCATTTACTGAGGAGCCCTGAAGGCCAGGCACTGTGCTCAGTGCTAGGAAAACCCTGCCCTCAAGGAGCTCACAGTCAAGTGGAGAGACGGGAGACAGACTCATACATCAAGGGCATGTACACTTCATTATCCTTTATCACAGCACCTGTGACAAACTGCGGCACTTATTGATTTGCTTGTCATTCTCCCCTCGTTAGACTGGAAGCTCTTTAAAAATACAAAGGTGAGGGAATGGGTATCTGAGTGCCAGTTATACGATCCCATTATGCACTACAGTCATTTCATCTCCAGAACGCCTTATGGTGGACTTTGTTACCGCATTTCACAGACAAGAAGACTGAGGCTCAGAGAAGTTAACCTAAAACCAAAGCGGCGCATGGGAGAGCTGAGACTCAACCGAAATCGGCATGAGCCCACACCCTGCTCAGGGTCCTTAGCAGGGTGGCCTTAGCCCTGAAGCAGTGCTTAACGCAGGATGCTGTTGATTATACAGAGGAGATAGGAGTGAGTGTGGGGATTAATGCTGGGTGGGTGGGTCAGGGGGGACTTTGCAGAGGAAGAGCTTACCGAACAGTTTTAGGGAACAGATGGAATTTGACAAAATGACAAAGGAAGGAAAGCCAACATGCCCACAACACGGAGACATGAAACGGCACTGTGCGTACTGGCCATCCGCTCAGAAATCCCTACTTCACCCATGAGCTCACCTACACTCCATTCCTGGCCTGAGACAGGGGCCCAGCAGTGACACATGGGGCTTCGGTACTATGGAGGGGAGGGTTTTTGCTTTGTTGTTATTGTTGTTCTATTTCCTGGGATCAGATTACAAAATCCAGGTAGGTAGGATACAGTCTGCTTTGCACACAAGAATTCCAACACCTCAAGGGGTGCCTGACTCATTTTGGAACAAGTGACAGAGCTGGAGGGGGACAGCTCCTACATCCCTGCCCTCCCATGAGACTGATATAATCTGGCCAGTCTGGGAGCCCCTCCTGTTTGGGGTCTCAGAAAATCATTTTAAGGCCAGAAAAGCACCCAGGTAGGACCAAAGCAGGTGAGGCCCAGGGGCCTTCAGCAGTTGGTAGAGGCCAGGCCTTGCTCCTCTGTCTTCTCTTCCAGTTCAGGAACCCAAACCAGGCGTGAGCTCAGAGGAGCCACAGAGCAGACCTTGCACCTGCCCCTAGTCTTCAGCTTATGCTATAGCGACAGCAAGAAGCCTGGGGAACACCAATATTTAAGGCACGGCATGGAGAAGAGGAGCCAAGAAGGGACACCGAGGAGCTGTGAGATGCAGGTGGACACCAGGTCACCCACCCTCCTTCTCCGGCTTTAGCAGCGTCACCTAAGGAAACCTGTGGATCACCACAAAGGAACTAAGCAAGAACGGGAGAGGAAAAAACCGTGGACTGGAGAGTTTCACAATGATTACTATTATCTTTTAACAGAATAAAGGGGGAAGAGTGGTAAATGGCTGGACAGAGAGAGGAAATCACAAGCTGAGGAAGGGTCTGAGGGGAGGGCTGATCCACTCTGCAAAGCTCTGAAGGCTTCAGCCCTTGAAGGCACCAAGCACTGCGGTGCCAGCATCAGATGCCTGGCTGGACAAGGAAACGGGGGCAAGTCTGTTTATAGAAGGGGTCCCCACCCTCCCCTCACGGCCAGTCAACCATATCCTTTATTCTTCAGGAATTGAGAGGTTTTCTCCTTCCTCTTTTATTGTCACACGCACAGCATGGAGAAGTCCCCAGGCCAGGGATCAAACTCACATCACAGCAGTGGCCAGAGCCACTGCAGTGACAATGCCAGATCCTTAACCTGTTGAGCCACAAGGGAACTCCCAAGAGGTTTTTTCCTTTGGAAAACTAAATAAGGGCAGAATTGGGAACACCAAGTATGGTGGAAGGTGAAGAGTATTAAGTAGAGGTGACCTTTAGCCCTCTCTCTGGCCTTGCTAGCAACTCTCCCACACCACCAACCAGTAGGTTGGAAGACTCTTCTTTGAAAAACTGAACAGCCCCAGAGAGAACTCCAGTAACTGACAGCCAAAAAAAAAAAAAAAAAAAAAAAGAGAGAGAAAGATTCATCCTACTTGAAGCCCATCAGTCAATAAACTCTGCTTCCAAACAAGCTTCCATGACAAGCTTCCAAAATCAACTTTTAGTACCTCTTTCTTAAATATGAATAAACAGTTGAGAATCACCAGTTATTTAAAGAAAGCCTCAAACATGAAAAAAAGGAGCAAGTAAACAGGAAAAAAGAGATCTAAGTTCACAGAAATTTTGCAAGGAGCAAAAGAAAAGTTCAAAAAGAGCAATCCGAAAGGATAAAAGGAAAAGTTGCATTTATAACACAAGAAGAGGTTACAATGAAAAAGCAAAAAATTAAATGAAAAAAGGCCTTTTTTAAATTAAATATACAATTTAAAGGAGTCCCTGTCACGGCTCAGAGGAAATGAATCTGACTAGTATCCATGAGGACACGGGTTCAATCCCTGGCCTTGCTCAGTGGGTTAAGGATCCGGCGTTGCGGTGAGCTGCTGTGTGTGTAGGTCGCAGGCAAGGTTCAGATGTGGGGTGGCTGTGGCTGTGGTGTGGGTCAGCGGCTACAGCTCCAATTTGACCCCTAGCCTAGGAATCTCCATGTGCCTTGAGTGAGGCCCTAAAAAGACCAAAAAAAAATTTTTAATTTTCAAAAATCAATAAGGCAAAACTGAAGAAATCTCTAAAGAGTGAAGCAAAAGGAAAAAGAGATGAGTAGGAGAGAAATAAAGGACATTAGTCTCCTGATTAGCCCTGTAGAAAAAGATATATGCCAATGCCCACTGTCATCATTATTATGACATTTTAAACTATGAAGAATAAAGAAAACATTCTAAAATCTTTTAAAGAAGAAAAAACAGGTAAAAGAAACAAGAATAAGAAAATATAAAACTTCTTCAAAAGCAACATCAGATATTAAAAGACAGCAGAGAAATACCTTCTAAACTCTGAAAGAAAATATTTTTTATCCAGAATTCTGTACCCAAATAAACTATCAGTCACATTCCACCACAGTATAGAAATATTTTCAGATAGCCAATGACTCAAGAAAATTACCTCCTGAGCACTTATTCTTAAGATGTTATTAGAAGATGGGGTTTAGTAAAGTTAGATGACAGTCCAGCAAATAGACAGGGAAGTCAGTAAATCAGGAACCCAATATAGGAAGGCAGTAAAGGAAATATTCAAAATGATGATGAAGGGAAGCCTCAAGATGACAGCTATCTAGTATTTCAATTCCAAGAGTAGTCAATCCAGATTGAAGCAGAAAAGCAGAAAGTTCTTAGAGGGAAAAATGTGGGAAAAAAATGGAACAGGAGTTCCCTGGTAGCCTGGTGGTTAAGGACTTGGTGCTGTCACTGCTGTGGCTTGGGTTCAGTTCCTGGCCTGGGAACTTCCACATGCTGTGGATGCAGCCTCTAAAAAAGGAACAGATGGCCTTGAACATATAGAACGTAGCAGAGCTGTTAAACCATTTGAAAAAAAAATTATAAGTCTAATTGGACATCAGGTCAATAAAAAAGGAGGCAATTATTAACTCCAGGAAAAACCAAAGAATTATACAAAAGAAGACACATGATCATAGTATACTACTTGACCCAGGGATAAATAATATTTGCATAGTCATTAGTATATAAACAACACAAGTATTGATTTAAGAAAATAAGAAAGTTTATGTTGGGAGGTGCAGGGCTGGGGCTGGGGCTGGGGGAGAACAGTGTGGGAGAACTAAGCTCTCACCTACCAAGGTAGAAAGTCAATATATAATTTCTAAAATTAGTAAATCAAGAAATAGCAATAAGGATATTGTTTTTAAACACGGCAATATAGACAAAAGAGAAATGAGCTGTAACAGCTGAGGGTGACTGTCTTGGAGAATGGGACTTGGGAGTGTGAAGAACTGAAGTAAGTCTACTGTTGTTGTCCAAACTATGTATATGTATTCTTGGATTAAAATAAAATTAAACATTTGAAAAGGGGCCTCTATGGCTCACACACAATCCAGCTTAAATCCTCAGGGTATGAGATCAGATGATAATTTGTGACCAAATTTCAAAATAAATGATGCATTTTTATCTGAGTGTCTGCATATACCCCTAGGGTACCTAACACAGCAGCTGGTGGCCAATAGGCTTCAAAGATTAGGAAATCTGACCCTGGCCCACAGGTGTGGACATTATGGGCAATTCTCAAACATGCCACGATATTTCATGCCTGTACATGCTGGTCTTTCTGATTTGAATGCCTCAATAAACAAATCTCTCAAGCCCCTAACATGATGAACTTCTCTTCAACCTTTAAAACTCTTCTAAGCTACTGCCTCTTCTAGAAAGTCTTTCATGATGCCTTCTCCCTAGAGTCCTTTTTCCAGCTTCTGGCTTATTTCTGAATCTTCTCTATATACACCTGGCAAAGCATCCGTCACCATGTTTCCGATGGAAATAAGCTGACTCGCCAACTCACCTGTATTCCTCTATACAGTCATCAGCTTATGCTAGTTATGCTGTAGGATAAGCAAATGCAGAATCTCAGGCACTCACCACACAAAGGTTTATCTCCCATCACATTACATGTCAGCTGTGGCTCTGGTTCCACTCCATCTCTTCTCTCCAGGTGGGTCCCACCCTGAGGTGCAGCCTGACTCTGGACCTGTCACTCTCCTGGCAGAAAGAAAAGAGAAATGTGGGTAGGACTATAAAATGTCCCCGAAAGCCTCTGCTCAGAAGTGACTTCTATCGCTTCTGCTCATATTTCATTGACCAAAGCAAGTCACATGACCAAATCTGAGGTCAATGATGCAGATAAGTATAATCCTCTCACCAGGAGAGGCAGTGAATAATTGGGCACAATAATGATATCTTCTAGAGTCTCCCTAGTAGGGTCCAGGTCTTATTTTTGTATATTAGTCCTAATACAATACTTGGCACCAGGTAGGTTTTCGGTGCATTTTCATGGCCTTGAACTGAATTACCAAATACACAAACTTGAGAACAGAAGGAGATATGAAAAAGGGAAAGAGCTAACGGAGAGCTGGGAGGCATCAACCTCAAGCTCACTGAATAGCATGTGGTTTGTAATCAAAAGACCAGGCTCCAAAAGCCATGACTCCCGTCCAGGCTTATCTTTAAAATAAAGGAGACAAACCAGAGGGTCTCTAGGGTCCCTTCCAGCTCTAACCTTTTAGGTATCTAAACAAGAGTCCTCAACCTGGGTTCCTTAGTACCTGCTAGCCAACCTGCCTGCTTCTATTCATAGTTCCAAGCCTACAAATGGAAGAAAAAAAAAAAAAGCCCCCAAATCACTTCCTGTGCCCAAACCGAAAATTCACCCATGTCTGTAAAAGAAAATAAAACTATACTTCAAAAATGGAATATATTTTCAACAAAAATATTAAGTAGCAAATGTCTTTTTTTAAACAAACCAGTATCTGTTTCGAGTATATTGCTGTAGGCAGTGAGGTCTCCAGTCACAGGAAAGCTACTTATCATGACATTGCAGAGAGGTGGTTACACATATGGATGTATCAACACTGAGTTCAGGTTCACATGTGGAAGTTGTCATGTGACTTGAAACTGTCTCACACACAGTGGGAATTCTATGTTTGTTGAATAAATGCATATCTGTCTTAGCTGGACTTGGGCTCAGAAGCATCATTTCCCCATCTCATTTATCCTTATTTCTGCATGTCTGCACTTGATTGTTGTTTTGTTTAAGCTTTTAGAAAAAAAAATTAACCTAAAAAGGGTTGAGAAATCCGCTAGCTAATGGGCTGGTGTACAAAGAGAATTATTTACCAGATTCTGAGTCCTGAGCCCTGTGTTCTCATCAGCAGAAGGTGAATGCTGTGATGACCCTGTTTGATTAGAGAAATGGGTGCCCTTAAGTTTCCACCCATAAATCATGGATGCCAGGCGAGGTATCCACCACTATCAGATAATAATAACAAGCATTTACTATGTGCCATTCCAGGACCATTCCAGATTCTTTGTATATATGAACTCTCATAACTCTCATAGCAACCCCAAGAAATAGGTACTGTTTTCATCTCCATTTCACTGATGGGGGAGTCGTGGTACAGGCAGGTTAATTAACCCATCCAAGGTAACAAAATGAGTGGAAAGGCTGGGCTTCGAACCTAAACAATCCGGCTCCAGGGTCTGTGCTAAAGTCACTTCTACTTTATTCTGCCTGAGCGTGCAGCATGCTGCCAAGTGAGCTGGACTCATTCCTGGATATAAATGTAGCCTGAAACCATCAGCACACCATCACCCCCTCACTCTTAAAGACCACCTGCACCCTACTCTGCACCAGCCCAAGAGACTGCAGTTTCCGCCCTCAAACTGTGGGTTCGATGAGGAAAGCCAGTGTGACTGGCTCCCTCAAATGCCAGAAAGATTACTTTTTTTAGATGGATGCTCATCTCTTCTCATCCGTCCCCAGGTTCCTAGACTCCACGACCCCTTGCCTAGATGAGTGTAAGGAAAGGTAACCTCTCCCTGGGACAGTGGGTCGGTTTCCGGTGGCCACAGCACTGCCATCAGCAGGCGAGGCTCTTTCCTGTAAAGACCGATCAATCTGCCCCATCCCACATCCCCACCCTTTCCTGCTCCTCAGTCTATAACTGGTATTGATTACAGCTGAGCTGGGAAGCAAATGCCAAAATATATCAATCAATCACCAAGATGGCAAAGAGACTTTATTAAAACCATTACACCTTCTTCTATTTTCCTGCCCACCCCAGCTTCCTCAGCCCAGTGGCCATTTCTTTTGGAAGGTTTCCAAGAACTTTGCAGACATGATCTGATGGCTGGTGGAATTTCCTCTATTTGGGAAAAATTTAAACCCAGAGAAGGAGCAAGAACAAGTCCCATGGTGAGAAGATGGAAACCAGGTGTGTGAAAATATGTGCATGTGTCTGACAGTACCTATATGAAAGTGTGCACGTATTCACGTTTGTTTAAAGAAAAACCTATAACACAGTCACATTTCAGAAACACTTCGTAATTGTCACTGAAGTTTTTACAAGTCAGTTGCTTCTGGTAGCTTAATGTCCTTCACTAAGCGGTTTAATTGTGAAATTTTCCTTTACAACTGGGCTCTCTTAATGCATAAAGAGGTAGATTTGCATACGCAAATGACAAACAGTTAAAATCCTTTAGCAGATAAGTAGGCATTGAAAGAGCCACACACCTGGGCTTGGAATCAAACCTGTGGTGAAGAAGTCCCTGCCCCAACCCGGACCAGTTCTGCTGCTCCTATGCTGAGGGGAAGGAGGAAAAGCATGTCAAGTGCTTCGGTGGTCACCAGGACAAGAGGAAACCAACCCCGTGTGCGGAAGAGACTAAGTAAGGAAGTGTTGCTTGTCCATGAAAGGATCTTTTCTTTGCAAGGAAACTCCAGGCAAGGATTTTTAAAGAAGCCTCAATTCTTATACAGATCTTTGACGACTCTTTTCTGGGTTTCTGCAAAGAGCGCGGGCCTGGGAGTAGAAGGGAGAACTTCTAATCCTCATTCTGGACCAACTAGCAAGGATCCTCCTGGCGGGAACCTAAACTAGATAATGTCCGAATGTCAATGTTCCTGAAGCTCCTGCTGTCATCACAGGTAACTGACAAGTTTATTCATTCATTCAATAAATATTCTTTGAGCCCCTGCAATGAGCAGAGACTGTAGAGATTACAGACCCACAAGGAGGTGGGGCGGGGACGGAGCTGAGGAACACGTAAACGAGAAGCAGACGAGGCACGCTAGTGGAACTCAAAGTCTGATGGCATGCCACAGGCCGAAATGCACTCCTTAAATTCACGTGTTGACCCCCTAACCCCCACCCCGCCCCCCGCCCCCGGGCCGTGTGACTGTATTTGGGGAAAAATCTTTAGGAAAGTAATTTAGGTTAAATGAAGTCATGAGAGTGGGGCCCTAATCCACAAAGACTGGTGTCCTTAGAAGAAGAGGAAGAGACATCAGAGTTCTCTCTCTCCCCAGGCGCAGAGAAGAAGCCGTGTGGGAACTCCAGGAGAAGGTGCCCTCCGTCTGCAAGGCAGAGAGAGAAGCCTCACCAGAAACCAGCCCTGCTGCCACCTTGTCTGAGACTTGCAGCCTCCAAACCTGTGATAAAATAAAGCTCTGTTGTTTAGGCCACCTACTCTGTGTCATTTTGTTATAGCAGCCCAAGCAGACTAACACGTTGCGGGGCAGAGGGGTGGAGATCAGGGCACCTCGCCCAGTTGAATTCTAGGGATGAGGGAAGGTTCCCAGAGAGCCTAACATCTAAAAGGGTCAGAAGGATTAGCGGGGTAGAATGTCCCAGGTAGAACGCCTTCACAGATGACACCTGTAGTGTCACAGGAGGAGTGGCAAGAATAAGGCTGAGGAGGAGTTCCCTTCATGGCTCAGTGGTTAACGAACTCGAACAGGATCCATGAAGATGTGGGTTTGATCCCTAGCCTCACTCAGTGGGTTCAGGATCCGGCATTGCCCTAAGCTGTGGTGTAGGTTGAAGATGCAGCCTGGATCCTGGAATTGCTGTGGCTATGGCATAGGCCAGCAGCTACAGCTCTGATTCAACCCCTAGCCTGGGAACTGCCATGTGCTGTAGGTGCGGCCCCAAAAAGCCAAAAAAAAAAAAAAAAAGGAATGAGGCAGAGGAGGTGAGGGGAGCCAGCTGGGGAGGTTTCATGAGCAGACATGCCTCTGAGGATCTTGAAGGCCAAGAAGCTGCTATACCTTTTGAAACTTGGGACTTGCCCCCCTAATGATTCTGATTCTGCTGAGAAAAAAAAAAAAAAAATGCCAGCTTGGGTTCTGCTGGCAGGAAGAATTAGCAGGTTTTTCTTGCCAACCTGGCCAATGCAGTCTTTCTTAGGCATGTCTGCGTATGTTCCTTGTGGAAATACACTGCCTTTTTGTCCATAAGATTCCTCTCAGCATCTCAAAGCCTCTGCTGAGACAGTCTCTTCCTCAGGCGCTTGCCTTCAAGTCCGCAAAATTCCTTTACTTCTTGTCAATGATTGCTAGTGCTTACGGAGCTAGCCATTTACCAGGCACTGTTAAGGGCTCTGTGTGTATCAGCCCTTTTAATCCTCAAAACAACCATATAAAGTAGATTCCAGTAACTCCAGTTCAAGGACGAGGAAACCGAGTACAGAGAGATTAAGACACCTGCCCAAGACCACTCAGCTAAATGGAGAAGCCAGGATTAAAAACCAGGGCAGTCTAGCTTGAGTGTCCACACTCCCAACCACAAAGTTATATTGTTTTTGGAGGAAAAAAAGGACAGAGGGATCAGGACTCAGATAGGTTCCCATGGATAGTTTAAGTGTCGGTGGCGATGGTGGTGGGGGGGGGTCTTTCTGAACCCAGAGCCTATGCTCTTAATAGCTTCAGGGAATGGAGAAGAGGCAGAAGGCTCTGAGAGTTACTCGGGAATACACTAAATAGAACCATCATGGAGCAGAGGAAGGATAAGGGAGAAGGAGACAGAGAAACAGGAAGTTGAGGTGATACCCAGGTCTCTGCGTAAACTACACAACCAACCTTCATCATCCTATGCCATGTTCTTCATTTATCCATTCATTCTTTCATTCATTCAACAATGCTCAGGAGTTCCCGTCGTGGCTCAGTGGTTAACGAATCCGACTAGGAACCATGAGGTTGCGGGTTCGATCCCTGGCCTTGCTCAGTGGGTTAAGGATCCGGCGTTGCCGTAAGCTGTGGTGTAGGTTGCAGACGCAGCTCGGATCCCGCGTTGTTGTGGCTGTGGTGAAGGCCGGCAGCTACAGCTCCTGTTATACCCCTAGCCTGGGAACCTCCATATGCCGCGGGTGTGGCCCTAGATAAGGCAAAAAGACAAAAAAAAAGAAAAAAAACAATGCTCAGAAACTACAATGTTTCAGGCACTGTACTGGGAAAAAGTGAGCAGGTAAATACAGAGGATGACCTCGACACCCCTGCCCCTCCCCTTGCCTTCATCCAAGAAACTCAAGGACTTTACATTGTAGGGAGGGGCTGATACATTTATAAACACAACAAATTATCACAATGTGATTCTATATGTCTACCAGTATATGTCTTTCTGTCCACAAAGCATTAAAAGGAGGACAGCCCATCTCTGCCTAAAGGGATCAGAGGAGGCATCACTTTGAAGAAGATTCCATTTGAGCCAGTGAAGGATGAGGAGAATATTCTAGGAGAGTAGCTGGTCTCCTGGAGTGTCCCTGGAGAGTATGTCACAGATCCCTGAATTCCTGGACACATGGAATTAGAGAATGTGAGCAGAGAAAGGAGCCTTAGAGGTCATCTCATTTCACCCCTGTATCCACAAACAGGCAAACTGAGCAGGCTGGCCCTGTGATGCAGCCCTAAAACCAAGGCACAGCTCCCCGGGTCCACACAACCAGGCTGTGGTCCTCAACAGCTAACAGTACAACACCGGTTTTCTGGGCTTTGTGTTCCATGAGTTATGGACAACAAAGGAAAGGGAAAAGAAGGGGACGAGGAGTCAAGAAAGTCTCCATGTCCTGGGAGTTCCCATTGTGGCTCAGTGGAAACAAACCCAACTAGCATCCCTGAGGATGTGGGTTCAATCCCTGGCTCTAGCTCAGTGGGTTAAGGATCCAGTGTTGCGGTGAGCAGTGGGGTAGGTTACAGAGGCAGCTCAGATCCCACGTTGCTGTGGCTGTGGCGAAGGCTGGCAGCTGCAGCTTCAATTCAACCCCTAGCCTAGGAACTTCCATATGCCTCCAGTAACTGCCCTAAAAAGAACCCCCCACCCCCCCCAAAAAAGTCTCCATGTCTCAGTTTACACAACTGAAGAGACAATTCTAAACCTCCTCCCCAGCCTCCCCCAGTGCCTCTCAGGTTCCTGGCGGCCCTACCCCAAGTCTTAGGTTTGGAAGCAAAGATCTCCTCCTCAGTCCCGTGCCTCTCTCTGCTACCCATCTTCCAACTCCATACCTTCTCAAACTGTATTTCAGCTACAGATTTTCTTTTCAGCTGCCCCGAGTGGGTCCAACACCCACGCCTCACCCCTACTGGCTCCGGCCACCACAAGGTCAAAGGGATGCGGTTCAGCAATCTGCCAGCAGGGGGCGGTCCTGTAACGAGTCCCCCGAACCTCCCAGCCCCCAGCCCAGTCACAACTCCTTAGAGATGCAAATTGAGAAGCAGCCTTCCTAACCGGAGAGTGCTGCTAATTCTCTGACGAGTATGCAGATTTCCATCCTGCCTTTGCCTGGGTTTATTTGTTTTACTTTGCAATAAATTTAATACAGACTCCCTGAAGCAGAGAGGCAGATGGACTATAAACTCTGCATTTTGAGAAGCCTTTGTTACTAAGTTAGTGTGGGTTTTGATCCCTGCTTAAATTATATCTATGAAATTTGACATGGATTTGGGTCTGGGGTTTGCCGGTTTCTCGGTGCTCTGGAGCTGCTTCTAGGGAATTTACAAGGGTTGATTTGATTATTGGGACTTTAATTTCTCACAGAGGCTGACAAGCCTGGCTGACGTGTAACAGGAAGAGGGGGAAACAAGAGGATAAGCTGAGTTGCCACCTGGCCCCAGCTTAGCCCTGTCCCTGTCCGGTGCTATTTTCTCACGCCCCTGACAGGGCCCTACGTCAGACACACCAGGACCATGTGCAGAAGCCTGTGTTGGCCCCTGAGTGCATTGGGAGTCGGCACCTTGCAGTGGAAAGTCCCCACAAGAAGTTCAGAGTTCAGGAAAGAATCAGACGCACATATGGGGCAGATAGAACTAAAACATCCACAAAGAGACTTTAACAAGAACGATACAAATTAGCAGTGTACAGCAATGTCAACTGGGCACAAGGGATCTTGGTAGAAGGGGGGAAATTGCAATTCACCCCTATTAACACCTGTGCCGTGTGCCACAAGGTACCCCTTCTCCCCTCCCTGCTTCCTCTCCCACCACAAAAGGTAAGAAAGTGCCATGACCTAGGAGTGTAACAAGCCTTGGGCTCTTGCCCCATCTCCACCAGTTACTTCTTTGTTCAAACACTGGGTAAAATAATTTCACCGAGCCTCAGTTTCTCTATCTGCAAAATCAGAACATGATTGTCACGAGAACCAAGTAAGATAACCTGGGTAAGAATGCATGCATGCTGGAAAGGACTGGAACATAAAAGTCTGTACAAGGTGGGCCCTTTTCTCCATTACGAAAGAAAGGATCACCGATTAGAACGGGAAGGCCTGGGGCAGAGGGGAGGCACGAAGGGAATTCTGAACACTTGTCATGAGACCCGGAGTCAGGCGTCACAGTCCAGCTGAGGCTCAGAGGCCAGCTCTCTGCCTTGGTCCTTCCACTCACCTGCACGCAGACCTGCCCGTGAGCAGAGGGCCTGGCTGGGGCACCTGGACGCTCGGCAGCAAGAGACTCCACTTGTGGTTCTGCGGAGCCCTGAGGGCCTGGAACACCGGCCTGAGACTGCAGGGAGTTGGGGCTGGACTCATCTCCCCCCGGGGGGAGACCCTAGAACCAGCCACAGGGGAGAGGGAAGGGCCTTTCCTTTGACTCCCTGCCCTGCACATCCCCATCCGTTAGCCGAAGGCTGGGGCTGGGAAGGGAGCTTGAGTCAGGCATGGAGAGGAATGTGTCTGAAGAGCTAAGACAGGAGCAAACTGCAGGAGTTACTGAAGCAAAGGGGCAAAGAGAAGGAAGAGGGTTGATGTGTGTTCCTCGCATGTTGGGCCAGAACGACCAGAAGACGGGCAAAGAAGTGTGAAACCTGCAAAGAGGACAAGAGAAGGGAACCACCCCCCCGCCCCCACCCAGGGAGAGGATGCGGGGAGGGGATGTGGAGGCTGAGATTAAATGGAAATGAGGGGCTTGGTCACCATGGAGAAAGGAGCTGGAAGCTTTGGCAGCAGTTAGTCTATTAGGAAGAAAGGAAGGGATCAAAGCCTCTGTGGGTGTGTCTATGCACACAACCGGGTTGGAAAATAACCAGCTAATTCAGCCCCAAGCAGGGGGTAGAGGGGAAGGGGGTGAAAACCACGGGTTGAATGGTTGAGTTCGCTCCAAAACAGCAATCCTCTCTCACTGTCACTTCAGCAGGCGTCCTACCTGCTCCTCTGGCCTCAAGAACACACTAAATTAAAAGTGAAATTAAATTTGCTGACCCTCCCTAACACACACACACACACACACACACACACACACACACACTCCAGTGAACTGTCTGTGCCAGGAAAGGAAGCCCTAAATCCTGTGGCGGCCACAGAGGAAGGGAGCCAAGGCTGAGGCCTGGAGGGGCTGGCAGGGCGAATGAACATGGAAGTGACGATAACCAGACCTCTCGGTCTTTGTGGAACTGTCTGAGGAAGGATGAAGCCCGGCAAGTACAGGCCACAAGGCCACAAGGCAGGCCACACAGCTCTCCAGACCGGGGCGGGGCAGTAGCACCTTCAGTCCCTCCACTAGGTCTCTGCCTGACCTGGCGCTTTGGAAGAGCCCGTGGTGGCCCTCCTCTAGGGGCTCCCCTCCCTGGGAGTGAGGCGCAGGAGCCTTGATCCCCCTTCTATTCCAGGTTCCCTGGCCCGCCAAGGAGTGAGGGTTGGAGGGGAGTAGGGACACATCTTGGGACGGGGGCCAAGTGACACAAGACTCCTGGCAGCGCAGAGGATCGGGGGAGGGGTGCTTGGGCTGGGGCTCGCCAGGCACCCTTGCCTTGGCCCAGGAATGTCAGCAGCAGCTGCCCTGAGCAGAGGAGAGCTTGGCTTCAGAGCTGGAGGTGAGGAGACTGGAAAAAAGTAGGGAATCCAAGATTGCTGAAGGTTAGATGCTTGAAGAGAAAAGGGAGCCAGAGCAGGGACAGTCCAGCTCTGGGCCTGTGTGGCAGAGGAGAGTGGAGAAAAAGAGAGCCATGAGATTCTCGCCTGTGACACTCCGTACATACACCAACAATCACTCATTGTCTATCTGAAATTCAGATTTGACTGGTTGGCCTATATTTTATCTGGCTCCCCCTCCCTCGGGCCAGGGGTTGGGGGGCAAAATCTTTCTAGAGCTGCAACATACCAGAGAGCCCTAGGCGCACAGGGCCGGAGGTCAGACCCACGCCTCCAGCTGCGATGGGTTGTGAAAGGCCCAGCCATTTTCCAGGACCCTGGGCTACTATGGCCCAATCCTCTTATCTCCGTCAATGACTTTTAAGAGGGAACCAGAATCCAAGTAGTAGACAAGTGACTCCCCCGGGGCAAAAAAATTTCTTCTTGCACCTCCTGGAATCCCAGAGACTAACTAGGTCTAAACTGATAAGGAAGAACTTCCTCCCCTGACAGCCTCTTGCCCAGTGCTTCGTGTTGAAAAAAGGGACTCTGTCGGCCAGAGGAACCTAATTAACACCTTTTGCAGAATTTACACAATTCTACACTCTTTCAGTAAACGAAAACTCTCTACTACAACTGATGCTCTTTAAAGTCCTTTTCAGAATCTAACCTCTCAGATGCTACATTCCGGGAAGAAAGTAAATACAGAAATACATAAATCAATAATAATCTTACATTAATTTTGAACTTAGTTATGAAAGCAGATGCAGAAGAAATTGACGGTTGCCAAGTGGAAAAGGGCAGATGCAAAGAAAAAAAATTTTAATCCAAAAAAGTTTTACCATGATATGACCAACAGTAGAGACTATAATAAAATTAAAACAGTAATAATAAAGAAGCATACACAGTAGTGTCCTGTTAAGTAACTAGATAAGATTCATCAGGGCAGCAACTGGTGCTGAGTATTTCTTAATTTTCTCCATGCTGGATATTTACCTCTCACAGTCTCAACAAATAGATGAACTCCTTGCCAGGGACAAGGTTGTCACAGAACAGTATTGAATTCTTCACTATTTATTTTCCTCTTCATACCTCCACCCCAAAGAGGAAAATTTGATCATTTTTAAAAAGACCCAGTATCTAGAAATGATTCCTTCTGTCCCTGAGGGTCACCTAATTGCGCATGCAAAGAGTTAATTCTGCCATGGTCCATGCCAGGAAGCCAGGTTTAAAAAGAGTTACTGGGAGTTCCCATCGTGGCTCAGTGGTTAACGAACCCAACTAGTATCCATGAGGACACAGATTCAATCCCTGGCCTTGTTCAGTGGGTTAAAGATCCGGTGCTGCCGTGAGCTGTGGTGGAGGTTGCAGACATGGCTTGGATCCCGAGTTGCTGTGGCGGTGGTGTAGGCTGGCAGCTATGGCTCCCATAACGGCCCCTAGCCTAGGAACCTCCATATGCAGTGGGTGCAGCCCTGAAAAGCCAAGAAAAAAAAAAAAAAAAGGAAAGAAAAAGAAAAGAGAAAGATAGAAAATGTCTGAACATTAATCAAACATGAGTCACATGGTAGAGTGGGAGGACTGTGGCCTGAAAAGTCAGAAGGCTCTGGGGGCTGATTCTGACATAATTCACTGGGCAAGGAGGGCACATCTGCGTCTCTTCACTTTCTTGGGGATGCTAAGACGATCAACTGCGATAACGGAAGTGGAGTAACCATTTTAACAAAGTGTTGCTCAAACATGTGAAAAGCGATTTCCATAGCATCATAATAAAGGGTAGGCAGTCTAATTTGTTCTTGGACTTGCCTGCTTGAACTCAGTGAGATTAAGAGTGTCGTTTTCACTGTGATTAACCTAAGAAGGCTGCATGGAAGAGGAGGAAGGAGATAAATAAGGGGCATGTACTGAGCCTGCTGTACATCGTTTAGTTCAGAGACATTGCAGGGCTGTCCCTCCAGCTTGTTCCGTGATGGGGTTGGTGGGCCTACTGCTCTGTTCATGGCCAGCTCTGCTTTCTTTGTTCTCTTGCCTTCTAGGATCTCCTTCTGAGTTAGTCTGGGAAATGAGGCAGAAGTGGTGTTACTTAGTGCTGTCTGGGGAAGGGCTGTCCACTTTTCCTGCTCTGGCCCTCGCCCAACTTTCCAGTCAGCAGCGCTGCACTCAAGGTTGGACCCACCCAGGTAAAGCCCAGCTCGGCCAGTTCAGCGGCAAATTCAGGCACTGGGTTCTCTGAAGGAGGGGAAGCAGAAGCAGAGGCCTGGGGGCATGCTGCCACCAAGTAAATGTTTACAGTTTTTTGAAAATGGACACAAATAAAAATCAGTGACACCCTAGAGAATTTCCACTAGTGGTTCCCAGACTACAACAGCGTTTTCGGTCATTATTTGACACCAAAGGATCAGAGACTCCTCACTTATCGCTTTCCTTCCTGCCTGCCTCCCTCCCTCTCTCTTGCTTCCTCTCTCCCTTCCTTTCTTTCTTTCTTTCTTTCTTTCTTTCTTTCTTTCTTTCTTTCTTTCTTTCTTTCTTTCTTTCTTTTTCTGTATTTCACCTGCTAGAGCATGAATTATCAATTGTCTTACCAACAGAGAATAAATCACAATTCCTTTTTTTTCTTTTTCAGCCACTCTTGTGGCATATTCCTGGGCCAGGGATCAAATCTGAGCCAGAGCTTTGACCTACACCACAGCTGCAGCAACACTGGATCCTTAACCCACTCTGCAGGGCCAGGAATAGAACTGGCGCCTCCAGAGACAAGCGGATCATCAACGCACTGCAGCACAGCAGGAACGCCTCACAATTTCTTTTTGAATGTAAAAACAAATTAAAATTTTAATATACAATAAAATATCTTTTACGATAGCCACAAAATTATTTTAAAATAGTCTAAAAAATAATATGTAAGACTTGGAGAATATTTTTAAAACTTAATTTAAAAATGTAAAAGAAGACCTGAATAAATGGAGGAATCTATCGCACCCATAGAAGAGACAACTGAACTCTATACAATGTCGATTCTCTCCAAATTAACCTGCAAATTTAATTCTTTCCAATCAAAATCCCAGTCAATTTGGCTGAGAAAGGGGGCAGAACACCTGACAAACCCAAAATCTATGCAGAAGAGTAAAGTTCCACTAATGCTGGTTTAAAAAAAAGAGAGAGAGAGAGAGAGAGGAGTTCCCATCGTGGCATGGCAGAAACGAATCCGAATAGGAACCATGAGGTTGTGGGTTCGATCCCTGGCCTCACTTAGAGGGTTAACGATCTGGCGGTGCTGTGAGCTGTGGTGTAGGTTGCAGACGTGGCTCTGACCCTGTGTTGCTGAAGCTGTGGCGCAGGCTGGCAGCTGTAGCTCTGATTTGACCGCTAGCCTGGGAAACTCCATATGCTGTGGGTGTGGTCCTAAAAAGCAATAAATAAATAAATATTATTTTAAAAAAGAAGATTTTAAAAAATAAATAGCAAGAAGAGAGAACACCATTTTAGACATTGAGAAATATGACAAAGCCAGGGTCATTAAAACAGTGTGGTACCTGCATGGATGAGAGAAATGGGCCAGTGAGATGGAACAGGGAGTCCAAAAGTAGGCTTATATGTGCCTTAAAACTTGGCACATGATAAATCTGGAATCACAAGTCACAGTAAAAAGATGAACGAATCTATCTCATTACTGAATAAGAAAATAAACTCTGTGGATTCAATATCTCAAGATGAAAATGTAAAACCATAAACTAATAGAAGAAAATATATAATATATTGTGACCTTGAGGTGGGAAATGAAATCATGAAAAAAATGGATGGATTTTACATCATAATTAAGAGACTGTTTGCTCAGTGAAGTTCACCAGTGACAGAGTTAGCAGATGAATAACGCCTGGAAGAAGACATCTGCACTAACAATTGTTCAGGGAACCCAAAAAAGTTAGTAAGAAAAAAGAGAAAATAGAAAAACAAGCAACGTGCAAGTATATAAATAGGTAGTTCAGAGAAAGGGAAATCCTGATGGCTAACGAGTCTTTTGAAGTGATGCTTAATTTCACAAATAACATGAAAAACACACAAAAAAATATGACATCACTTTACAGCTAATAAATTAGCAAAAAATTAGAAGTCTGATAATACCAAGTGCTGACAAGGACGTGGAAAAATAGGAAAGCTGATGAATGTGAAAACTGGTACAACTATTTCAGACAGCAGTTTGGTAGGTAGAGCTTATTGAAAGGAAGGCTGCTTGGAGCCTAGGACCCAGCACCACCATTGCAACGGTAAACACCCCCTGGAGAAACTCTTGCACAGAAGCACAGAAAGTCCATCACCTTGCTGATGGTGGTAGCAAAGTACTAGAGGCACCTGGGTGTCTAACATCAAGGGAACAGAAAGGTAAGGGGTGGTGACTACAAATAACCAAACTGTTTGCAGTGGTTAAGAAGGAATAAAATAGATCCTCTTAAAGCAAGAGGAATAGGCCTCCAAACCGGACTTTGGATGGCAGGTGGGGGAGAGGACAGATATACAGCACAATACCATTTATGTAATTTTTTTAAAGACACAAAGGAATCTCACATATGTTTCAAGGATACATATGCGGGTGAATAAACTTTTGGAAGGTGCGTTCGAAGGACACACGTGACAGTGGATACTGGGATGATCCACCCATGCCACTCTTTAGGGCCAATGCACACACCCCTTCAGCCGCTGGGGATCTTAGTGCTGAGGCTCAAGGCTGCATCCCTCAGGGGACCTGCCTCAGCTAAGGTCCTGCCCCCTCGGGAAGGGAGCCACGGCTGGCTAAGGCAGGGCTGTGAAAGCCTGGCCCCTTGCTTCAGGTTGGGAAAATTCTAAAGGGGCCTACCGGGTCCACTTTCTGTGGGCTCAGCTGAGTCCTCAGCCATAACCACAGTGGGATCAGCTTCACCACAGCCCCACCCACGGTCCTCACTTCCTCACAAGCGTATCTCCTGAGAGCGCTTCAGAGCAAGCCTGCGCGCAACTCCCCATCTCGGAACTTTCTCCGGAGAGCCGATCCAAGGAGCACAACAGATAATCAAGAGTGGGAGCCTTTTCGAGTGCCCTGGTAAACCTAGTGGCTAAAGATTGGTGTTGTCAGATCTTTATTCTAACTTTCAAATGCCACGGGTATGGCAAAAAAAAAGAAAAGAAAAGAAAAAAGAATGGGAGCCTTTAGGGTGGAGACGGGAACAAAAATGGGGATAGGGGAAAAGACAGTAAAAATAAGAATTCAGCAAGACAAGAAGAGGTCTCAGTGGAAGAGTGCTGACAACAGGCCACGGAATGGGCAGTATGATCACCTCCACCGCGTACACTCAGAGTCTGAAGCGCAACACCAGACAATGGAAAACAACCTCTGCCTGTGGACAGTATGTAAGCTGTCCTCTCCCTTCTTCTCTCTTCTCTGTAACCAAATACCAGTTAATATCCTGCCTGAAGGCCAGTGGACTCAAAAAGCAAAGGAGGTAACTGCGTGAGGTCTTATGGCTTTTTGCCCCTGTAACCAGGGGCACCTTTGAGAACCACGAAGCCAGAGACCCCCTCTGGCCCAAGCCTATCCTTGTTGCCAGGAGCTGTGACAGAGAGTTGCGTCCTGCCTACGAGGGATAGGTGGGAATGGGAGAGAGAGAGGGTCAGTCAGACAGACACAGACAGAGAAAGAGAATGTTTTCACCTCAGGCATGACACAACCCAAGATTCAACAAAGACCCTTTTTTTAAAAAAAATATATAATATACATATATTTTTAGGGCCACACCCGAGGCATATGGAGGCTCCCAGGCTAGGGGTCAAATCAGGAGCTATAGCTGCTGGCCTATATCACAGCCACAGCCACGCGGGATCCAAGTCATATCTGTGACCTACACCACAGCTCACGGCAACACCAGATCCTTAATCCACTGAGCGAGGCCAGGGATCAAACATGCATCCTTATGGATGCTAGTCAGATTCGATTCCGCCGAGCCACAACGGGAACGCCAAGATCCTATTTTTTCCATTCACTCCAGTGCCAGATGGAGCAAGAGATCTTTATGTGCTTGTAGGGAGGGGGTTACTTACATCTGGGGGAGCAGCTTCGTCTGCCTCTGAGCCAGATGCCACACTGACTTGGGCTCCTGCTCTGCCTTCTCCTCCTCATCCTGCCTGCCTCGCCCCTCCTCTGACTCTTGGGCTTGATATTTTCCTGTAACAGAAACGTGTTTACTTCCTTGGACCCTGATCCAACCCATCTCCTCTCCATCTGCACCGCCCCCTCCAACCACCACATCTCCAGAATCCTTTGCCCTCTTCAGGGACTACATGGGTCTCTAAGGTAGCTTCACACGCCCAGACACTGAAGCAGAGGAGGCTAAGGAAAGAGAAAAACTCATGCCACAGCACTCATCCAGGCCTTATGAAGAGGCTGTGTGAGATTCGGGAAGGCCACTCAGAGGCTGAAGTACCCAGAGTTCTCTCTCTTCTCATTCAAAGAAAAAAAGGGGCCATGTTTGAAGGGGCATAAGTAAACTGTAATGTGAACTCACCAACCCAGCCTTTTAATAAAATGTACTGAGCTCCCGCTATGTAGCATATAGCTATATATAGCTATATAAAGCATATAAGTGTGTTTGGAAGGCACGGCCTTCCAAAATGAGAGAGATGCAATCCTTGATCTCCAGGAGCTTAGAGTCTGGTTAAAAAAGGATAAGGCTTTCACACAAATATCTATGATGTAAACTGCAACACGGTGAAGTCAATGAGAAAGTTACTCCCAAATGCTCTGGGTGTTCAGAGTAGGAAAGCTCACATTACCAGTAAAAAGCAAAGGTTTCCTAGGCCATATAACTCTTCAGATGGATTGTAATGGATGGATAGAAGGGGTTGTTAATATAACTTTCAAATTAATTTCATGCATTTGAAAAATACATTGAATAACATTTTAAAAGATGCTCAACAAATTCCCCTCTCTCCCATCATGTTCCATCCTTCCAAACTAATTATTTAACAGTTTGGTGTGTATCAGCCCAAATCTTTGGATGGGAATGATTTTAATGGAAAGAGAAGAAGAAGCATATCACAGGGAAAGAGGGATGTAAGAAAAGACAAGACAGCTCAAATGCCCGGGGTGTATGGCAGAAGAAGACAGAGGACAGCTTAAGAGGAGGCTGGAGTCAGGTCACAGAGGATCCTAATACAGGAGTTTGGAACTTTGGACATTATTCAATAGTCAGTGGCACATAAGAAATAGTGAAAGGAATCAGGGATTTTTAACTAGTAGAAGAGAAGATCTAGGAGGCACATAGTAGCAATAATTCAATTATATAAAGTCTATCGTGTGGAAGAGAGATTAGGCTTTCAAGGTGAGGATCTATAGGTCAGAATTTGGGTCAAAACCTGGAAGTTTCAGGAGAAATATTTCAGTTCTTTACAGAAGGCCTTTTTAACAAACAGACTTGTGCAATAACAGAAAGGACAGGCCAGTGCGGAGTAAGCTCCTTCTCCACTGACACGCTCACTAAGGAGACCCGATGACCAGTCACTGTGGAGAGAGGACTCATGCATCAAGCAGAGACCTGGTCTTAAAAATGTGTAGTCTTTTCTGGTGTTGAGATTCTACAGTAAAATGGCGAAGCAGTGAAAAAAAAATTTTTTTTTGGCCATGCCTGTAGCATACAGAAGTTCCCAGGCCAGGGATCAAACCTGCACCACAGCAGCTGCCCGAGCTACTGCACTGACAATGCCAGATCCTTAATCTGCTGAGCCACATGGGAACTTCAAAGGATTTTTAAGTGAGGGGTTAAATAATTAGAGCTGTGCTTTAGAAAAATTCACCTGGCAGAAATGTGTAGATTGTGTCAAAGTAGAAACAACCTTAACACAGATGAGCATGAGGCCTATGGAACTGCTCAGTCAAAAGCAAGTTGGATTCTGGTTTAACGTGGTGAATTAGACATCCTTGTTTATCCATTCTTGCTCATAAAATCCAACTAAAATGACAGCAAATAAATAAAAAGCACACGAACCCACAAAAACTACAGAAGAAGGGACAATAGCAGTAAGAGATGTCAAAAAATCCAGCTTGGCACTGGAGGCACCAGGAACTTCTGAAGACCGTGAACCTGGATGAGGCTATAAATGGACATCCAGGTAACTGCTCAACACCAACCCCAAATGCCCAATGGATGACAGGACCTCCCTGGAGAGACTGAACTGAGGAGGTCCACATGCAGCGACGGTAGTCACAGAGAAAGGTCAGGTGACATTCCAGTCTGAAACAGGGGCCGGGGGGTAAGGGAGAGTTTGTGTACTGAGTGGTGAGATTCCATGGTCCCCTTCCCTGGCTAGGCTCCCAAAATGCCAAAAGCCAGGCTTATACCCCTCTCCTTGGGCGGAACACTAGAGAATTCCTTTCTTGGGAAACTTACTGGCTCAAGAGAAAAGACAAACCAACACTTATATTTGAAGGTCCCCAATTAAATGGCCAGATCTTAATCACTTTGCCATAAGGTCCACTCATCACAAGACCAAGCCTATTCTCATATGCGCGCTCTCTCCCTCCCTCTCTCTCTCTCTCTCTCTCTCTGTCTCTCTCTCTCTCACACACACACACACACACACACACACACACACACACAATCTCTATCTGATCTTTAGGGCATCATTTTTAAGTACTAACTCCAGGCAATAAGTACTGAGAATTTGAGAGAAATCTCTACCAGGAAAGATGCTCAAAATAAAGGAACTTTGAGGAAAGAGTATAGAAAGAAAAGGAATAGTTACTTGAAGAATAGTTATTCTTCAAAAATAGAATAACTAAAAATTAAGAGACTCAATAAATGACACTGTATTCATAAAAAGAATATGATGGTATTAAAAAGAACAGAAGAAAGGACTTTTTAATATTAGAATAAAATGTCCAAAATAAAAATATTAAGTAGAAGAACTAGAAAAGAATTGAGAAGTGCTCACAGAAAATAGGACAAAATAGAAAAAAAGGGAATTCCAGAAAAGAAAGAAGAGAAAGAACTGGTAGGAAGAAACTATCAAAGAAATATCACAAGAACATTTCGCAGAACTAGAAGCCGCAATGCCCTAGACTGAAAGGCTCCCTTAGGTGCCCAGCACGATGAACAAAAAAGTGACACCAAGGACTGTCACTATCAAACTTCAGAAGATGAGGGATAAAAAGAAAACCCTATTTGTGGAAGCATCATTCATAATAACCAAAAGTGTAAACAATCCAAATATCTTGCAATTTATTAATGGAAAAACAAAATGTGGTACATCCATACAATGGAATATTATTTGGCAATCAGAAAAGATGAAGTACTGGGTCAGGCTACAACATGGAGGAAATCTGAAAATATTTTAGTAAGAAGCCAGTCACAAAATGCCATATATTGTATGATTCCATTTAGATGAAATGTTGAGAATTTGCAGATCTATAGATCAGAATGTAGGTTGGCTGTTGCCCTGTGCTGAGGAGTTGGGAGTGGCAGGTGAGGAGAATTGGGGACTGACCCCTAGCAGTTACAAAATTGGTTTCTTTGGGGGGTAATAAAACCACTGAGTTGTACATTTTAAATGAGTGAATTGTATGATATATGAATTATATCTCAATAAAACTGACTCATTAAAGAGAGGGAATGAAAGAAAGAAAGATGAGAGGAAAAAATTACATAAAAAGGAACTGAAATCAGAACAGCACTGGACTTTCTAAAAACAGACTCAGACACACAAAAAGACTGGTAGGATAAGATATTCAAAATATTGAGGGAAAATAACATTTAAAAATTGAAGTATATGCTCAGCCATAAAAAAGAATGAAATGATGCCATTCGCAGCAACATGGATGGAACTAGAGACGATTATACTAAGTGAAGTCAGAAAGAGAAAGACAGATACCATGTGACATCACTTATATATGGAATCTAGAATATGGCACAAATGAACCCACCTACAAAACAGAAACAGACTCACAGACATAGAGAAAGACTTGTGGTTTCCAAGGGGGAGAGGGGAGGGAGTGGGATGGACTGAGAGTTTGGGGTTAGTAGATGCAAACTATTACATTTAGAATGGATAAGCAATGAGGTCCAACTGTACGTCAGAGGAAACTATATCCAATCTCTTGGGATAGACCATAATGGAAGATAACATAAGAAAAGGAACGTATATATGTATGACTGGGTCACTTTGCTGTACAGCAGAAACTGGCACAACATTGCAAATCAACTATACTTTAAAAAATTAATAAAAAATTAAAAATTGAAGCATAGTTGATTTATAATGTGTTAGTTTCAGGTGTACAGCAAAGTGATTCAGTTATACATATACAGGTAGATATATATATTATTTTTCAGATTATTTTCCCTTATAGGTTATTACAAGCTATTGACTATAGTTCCCTGTGTTACACAGTAGGTCCTTGTTGTTTGTCTGTTTTATATATAGTAGTGTACATCTGTTAATCCTAAGGAAAATGACTTTTAACTAATATTTCTATACCTTGACAAATTATAAATCAACTGTAAAGTTGAACAGAAATATTTCCAAAAATGCAGTACTAAGAAATATTTATTTCCTTCAACGCTTCTATGAAGGCTTATAGAAGATTTGAATACCATCAAAATAGGCAGTAAAGTCAGAAAGAGGAAGACATGGGATCCAGGAAATAAGGGGCTCACTCAGGAGAGAGAGAAATGAAAGGAATTCTCAAAGTGTTGATGCAAAGAAGTGCCACTGGCCTAAAGCTTGACCTGTCCGGACAGGAGCAGGAAGGGAGCTGCTGTAGACAGCATAACCTCAGGAAAAATAAAATGAAACTGAACTGACATGGAGCTGATGAACTATCTGATATCCGTGGCCAAATTCTCCTAGAATGTCTAGGGCAGAGTTGGTAATGAGTACATATAAAACTAAGCAAATTTTTAAAGTACCAATATTCATTTTAAAAATAAAACACACAAGGAAGTGTAATCATTTTACATGACCTGGCTTAGCTATAAACATTCCCATAATTAAAATGCTATAAATTCTGAATATCAATTTAACGAAAAATTATACAACAGCTAAATGAGGAGGCTTAAGAGAAGAGAAGCATGGATTTATGTGCGTGGAAAGTGGTAGAGGGTTAAACGATCATCTTCCAAAGGAAGAGGGCAACAGTGATGGCAAAGCTGGCGAGGTGACATCTAGCACGGGAGGCACAATGTCACCTAGAAAATACGGACTAAATAATGTAAAGGCTCTTTAATATTAAAAAGGTAATGAAGCCCCAAGTTAGAGTAGGGGCTGGTGGGGATGCGTAAGGAAATGGACTGGAGAGATGTGGAAGCGGGATTTGAGGGGGATTAAATGTGGAGAGCAAGGGAGAGGGAAGCATAAAACTAAAATAAACAAAATCGCTCTATGATTTTAAGCCTGGGTCACAGTAATGGTGGTGCTTAGGAAGAAAGCACAGCTTGAGAAAGGTAGCTGCTCATAAGAAAGAGGAAGGTGGCCTCAGCAAGGTCAGGGATCAAACCCACAGCCTCATGGTTCCTATTCAGATTCGTTTCCCCTGCACCACGATGGGAACTCCACCTCTGTGGCTGCTAAAGGCAAAAGGTATAGTATTCTCCGCCCCCCCTTTTTTTTGGCTTTTTAGGGCCATAGGTACAGCATATGGAAGTTCCCACCCAGACTAGGGGTTGAATCAGAGCTACAGCTGCCAACCTACACCACAGCCACAGCCCACGGCATTGCTGGATCCTTAATCCACTGATCAAGACCAGGGATCGAACCTTCATCCTCTGGGACCCTAGTCCAGTGGTTTGTTAACCGCTGAGCCAAAATGGGAACTCCAAGGTACAGTATTCTGATTGCAGTTGTCTGGCAAACAGAAGCTGAGAGGATCTTAAATGTATAAGATTCTGGAAACAAAGGGGTCTTAGACGTTTCTGAAATTAATTCCTCTAACTGTTGGCTAATCAAATCAAATCCCAGAGACATTAAAATTCAAGAGAGAAAATGGTATCAACCAAGCAATGGTCAGCAGTGGTAAGAGCTTTAGAGAATGTAAAGAATTGAAGACCAAGAGGAGGCAGGTACATTTGGCAGTTAAGTGATCACTGAGGAAATAAGTGCCCTGGGGTGCAGGGGGAACAGCTAGATAGAATGCTGGGCGTTAAAAATTATGTGGGCACTGAAGCAGTGGAACCTACCTGGGTGTCCAGCACAGTGTTCCACCATATTAGCTATTATTTCTTTTACAGAAAAAACATGATAATTAAAAACAAACAAAAACCAAAACCTAGTAGCTGAGTGAGGACAGTTGAGTACTCAAAGGTATT
This sequence comes from Catagonus wagneri, assembly GCA_004024745.2. Lineage (NCBI taxonomy): Eukaryota > Metazoa > Chordata > Mammalia > Artiodactyla > Tayassuidae > Catagonus > Catagonus wagneri. The sequence goes on from PVHT020000113.1 coordinate 7,476,449, forward strand.
TGAAAAAAAAAAAAAAAAGTAGTGGAGACCACACGCAGACTGAAGTGAAGGCCTAGCAAAGACAAGTGACTAAAGGAGAAGAGGAATGCAACAGCTCCTGGAAGCCAGGGCCAGAGGACTTGGGGGGGTGTCAACCAAAGACCTAAGCGCAAGGATTGGTTTTGAAAAAGAGGGCAACTCCAGGCTAAAGGGGAAGAGAAAAAGGATGGGGTACATCCAGATGAATTCTGAGTGGGAAGAAAAGGATATTCAAAAAGCCTAGACTGAATGATCTCTTTCTCAGGAAAACAGGAGCCATAATTATCTTCCTTTTTTTTTTTGTCTTTTTGCCTTTTTCCTAGGGCCGCACTTGCGGCATATGGAGGTTCCCAGGGTAGGGGTCTAATTAGAGCTGTAACTACCGGCCTATGCCAGAGCCACAGCAACACGGGATCCGAGCCACGTCTGCGACCTACACCACAGCTCACGGCATCACCGGATCCTTAACCCACTGAGCAAGGCCAGGGATCGAACCCGCAAGCTCATGGTTCCTAGTCGGAACCATGACAGGAACTGAAGGTATGTGTCTCGAGGTACGAGCTTGAGAAGGACAGAAAAGCTTTAGCACAGCAGTCCTCCAGCAAGGGTGATTTTGACACCCACCCCAAAGGACCTTTGGCAATGTCTGGACACATCTTTTGTTGTCACTCTGGGGGAAAAGGTACTATCGGTATCTAGGGGCATCTTGTGGAGGACACATGCAGCTCCCCGCAACAAAGAATTATGCTGCCCCAAACGTTAATTGTGTCAAGGTTGAAAAACCATGCTTTAGAACAATTACTGAGGAACTTCACCAAGAAGCCAATAAGAAATGGGTTGGGGGGGGGGTTGCCGGGGAGGCGGGGGTGGTGGTTCTGGAGCTCAGCAGCTGCACAGGCCAACCCCAACACAAGCTTAAAAAGCATAAATTTGTGGTGAATCCAATTACATTTTTTTTAAGTTTTTTAGTTACATTAAGCTGAGAGAACTCATATAAATAGAATGTCTCATTTTGAAGGGCTTTACAAACATGTCACAAATCAATACAAACAGTATAAATATCTAACATTCATTTCCTTAAGCAAATCTCTGAGGTAGGTAACTTTTTTCTGGTTTCCAGATGAAGAACAAAACCACAGAGAAGTTAAGCAATTTGCCCAAAGTCACACAGCCAGTGCAGGATAGAGAAAGCATTTAAACACTGGTAGTTTGACATGGGTGCTTGTATTTCTATTAGGATGCCATGCTGCCTTGAGGTGACCTTTAAAATTGCTTCCACTTCTCATTTTGATACTCTTCAAGTGGGTGTCCTAGCAAAACATTTCTTTTTGACAGCTCTGCATCATACATCTCTCCTTTCCTTATTACACAGGATCCAGTCTTGATTTCAACAATCCAAATCTTTAAGGCTATGGGCTAGGAAGGTGACTAAGCTTTCTTTGGAGTTAAATCAAGTATTCTATGTATGACTTCTGAGAATAAACCACTTCAAATGAGAACAACAACATAACTCCTTAGAAATTCTGCAAATGGCCAATATGTTTTACGAACCAACATGTTAGCCATGCTTCTCTTTCTAAAATTACAAAGTGATTTAATGCCCCTGAGCATTATTCATTCTATCTGTAAAGCCCATTTTGACTACTGATCCATGATCATAAGTTCTGTTTAGCCTAGGTTTGGAATTATCGACCTCCTAGGGTTGTGTTCTGAGGACTTTGCAGGAGCAATGCTAAGGTTCTAACTTATACGTGCATTAATTCAAGGAGAACTCAGGGAAACCTACTGACTGGCTTATGATTAATGCCGTTATGAGAAATGCCTGAGAAACAACAGATGGGCATTTGAAGACATTAGACACTTTAAAGCATCATTAATCCATCTTCAACCTATTTGACTTTTTCCCCAGCTCCGGTACCCGACCGACAGCAAGGGGGCTGTAGGCTTGAACCCCCTGCCTGGGTGGTAGCTGGCAGAGGCAAGGCCACTCGCTGCTGTAATGGAAGCAGAGAAGCAAACAGCTTACCTGAAGAATAGAGATGAGAAGCAGCGAGGAGGGGCCAAGGGGCCAGGATACATGGCAGAGAAAAACTGCACCCTTGGTCTGTCCCATCATGCCTCTCCCCAGCTTCTGTCAGCTCTGCCTCTAGGGTAAAAGTACTCAGGGAAGACTCCAGGGCTCCTATCATCCAGCACCCTCCTTTTTCCCCCAGTTCTTCTCTTGGCTCCTTACACTCCCTTCCTCCCCAGTGGTCGTATGCTGTACTCCATCCCAGCTACTCTCAATCTGCATCCTCCAGTCACCTATTTTCCTTGTACACTCACTCCCAGAAAGTCTTTTTTATTATGTATGAATGTATGTTTTTTGGCCACATCTGCAGCATGTGGAAGTTCTCAGGCCAGGAATCAAACCCACACCACAGCAGTGACCAAGCCACAACAGTGAGAATGCTGGATCCTTAACTGCTAGGTCACCAGGGAACTCCCCAGAAAGTCTTTCTTGATTACATACTGACATAGGAAAAAGGCAGAACCAGGAGAATTGGAGACTCTCCTTATTTCTATTTAATTACTAAGCTATTTTTTTTTTATATTCCTGTTCTTGATTCTGCTTCTTGCTTACATAGTGCTTTTTCTTCAAATTGCTTTTTATATTTCCCCAACAAGGCACATCTAATGCTTCCCATCACTCTAGAGCTAGGATAGAAACATCAAGATTTTAAACATGAGGAACTCCGGCTGACCCTCACTGAGTAACAAATATTTGGGATTAGGAGATTAGAACATGAAGGGGGCATGGCACATCTCATTCATTCCAAGTGGTTCCACTTAATCTGGTTTTATATCCCATACAACTAGAAAAGCCTTGCTTTGTCTAACCTAGATGTAATGCTGTTGTGCTCTCCATCCCAGGAGAAATGCAGGCTCTCGTCATAGTACTTAGCCTCCGGTGAGTCCCTCACAGCCCTTTAAAATAGTCACCATACCATGGCTTTGGTAAGAGGATCTGGGAGAGGAAGTAAAATTCATCTCTTCTGACAGATGAGGAAACTGACATCAAGGGGGAGAAGGGGCTCCATCAGGGTCATGTACCTGAGAGAGAGGGCCAAGATCAGAGCCTGGAACCCTGATCCCCAATCCTTCGTACCTCCTGCTGCTATGCACAGAAGGGTTCTCTCCTTCCTGAACCTCCGTGCTGACCTCTGGGCAGCTGCCAAGAGACATTCCCCCATGGCATTTCTTCCCTCTAATCTACTCCTTCCAGTATCCTCACAGTGAGGTTAGTGTTAGATGATTCTTTTTTTTTGGTCTTTTTAGGACTGCACCCGTGGCATATGGAGGTTCCCAGGCTAAGGGTAAATTCAGAGCTGTAGCCACCAGCCTATTCCACAGCCATAGCAACACCATTTCCGAGCCATGTCTGTGACCTGCACCACAGTTCACAGCAACGCTGGATCCTTAGCCCACTGAGCACGGCCAGGGATCAAACCCATGTCCTCATGGATGCTAGTCTGGTTTGTTAACTGCTGAGCCATGACAGGAACTCCTAGATGTTTCCATTTGCTTTGATTCTAATTCCCTGTTATTAGCCCTGCCTGGGTCCTTCTCTTAACCAAGAGGACTGCTTTCATCGGCATCTGGCGTTGACTGATTTCTGAGAAGGATACAGTTGTACCTGTCAGAAGCAGCTTACATCTTGAATTCCTGTTAGGTGATCAAAACTGATCTCTACCAGGAGCAGAAGAAAGATGAGCCCACCACACCTCCTCTGGGGTAGAAGACAGTGTTCCCAAAGTGCCACTACCCTCTTTCGTTCAATTATATGAACTTTGAAACAAGTGATCTGTTTAGACCCTTGGACCAATTAAGTGATGAAAATGTCTGCTGTTCTTAGCTTCTTTGATGAGCTCCACAAGGAAAAGAAAAATAAGTAGGTGTCTATGTGACCCGTTATTCAAGTGACTTGGAGAAGAGGTATCATTTGCCAGGTCAGCCTCTCAGGCAACTATCATGCTAGGACTCTTGGCACACTCTGATCCAAAGATGGACCTGGAACAAAGAATGCATATGGGAGGTGCCCGATAAATATCTGTTAAATAAATGTTGAAGCTTTAATGTCCTATAGAACCTCTTCAGTATTTGGATTACCCTCACTTTGGACTAGATGCTAAAAGAGATAGGAAAGAAATTGAAATGAACTTGGCACCCAGACAGAGTAAAGCCATGTCTAAACATGAGATAGAAATCGCGTCCTTTCCTAGCATCCCAGACTCTCCACGTGCAACGACTCAAGAGATAATATTGGCAGACAGAAGAAAATAAACTTATTTCCAAGACCCCCAAACCAGTGAAAGTGATCTCCAGGATCCAAACATCTAGGCCAATTTTTGACCAAAAGAAAGTGCAAAATTTCCTCTCAGGAAATCCAAATTTTTTGCAGAGCTGAAGAACTTGCTGTTTCACAGCTTTAGCTAAACAACGCCAGCTTGATTATCAAATATTAGAATTGGGAGAAACAAGCATTGATGCAAGTAAAAGAATATTCTGCCGCTGATTTAAAGACAAGTGAATCGCTAAATATTTTTATTAGAAGCAAATTTGCTGCTTGCTGGAACTAATTTCACGCCCTGTAGATACGGTGCTTAAGTTGGAAATGGCGTTAAATTGCTCTCTCCTTGAGGCGGGTAAGGCTTCTGCTGGCAACAACCGCGAGGTGGCGCCGACAAGGCAGCTCCTCTAAGACAGGCAGCTTTGGAGCCAATTACAGGCAAGTGCAGAGGAAGTTCCGCCCTACACTTCTCCTCCTCCTTCCAATGCCATGTTTGTGTCTGAAATTGCCAAACCTTTTTAAAGGGGTATTGAATAGAAAGGACCATTCCTCCTAATGTTCTTGAATTTCCCACCTCAATCTTTTCTCTTAACCCACCGCATGAGTCCAGGGATTGAAACCACAACCTCATGATTCCTGGTTGGATTTGTTAACCACTGAGCCACGACTCTAGGTAGTTCCTAGAGTTTCTTGCGTTAGCCCTATCTGTTCAGCCAAACCAGAGAGCTCCTAGAAAGGAAAGATCATATTCTACAACCAGAATTGGAACCAAATGAGCAAACAGATCCAGCCTGCAGGTCAGGGAGCTGGAAAAGAAGAACTGAACTGAAGATGGTAGAGTAAAGGGGAAGACCAGGTTATACCAAGTTGGAGCGGAAAATGCCAAGGCCATGGCTGACCCAGAGAAGTGAAAGCACATGAGCAATTGGAGTGGAGGCAAAGCCAGCTCTAAGGGTAGGGGAATTTCTGTGGCCTAGAAGCCAGAGACAGAGGACACATGAAATAAGGGTCAGAGCAGGCTGTGGGAGAACAAATAGAGCAACAGAATGGTGAACACAAATGCTTAAGGAAAAAAAGTTGGGGGATGGGCAAGAAACCCCAAATTCAAGGCAACAGTGAGGCAATACTGAAAAGCTGAAGAAGTGGGAACAAAACACACACGAAAAGGTTGAGGTGCTCATTAAACAGATGCTTGATGACTGGTTAATACCAGAGCCAGCATGGTCTCACTAAATAATTTTTGCAAACTGAATTCACTTCCCGTGCAAGAGAGTTATGACGTTGATACATAAGATCATGTTGCTCAAAGACTTTAGATTTAACTAAATTCTTCACCTACAGGATAAAGCCCTAATTCCTTAACATGGCATTGGAGACCCTTCACAAGCTGTCTCATTTTCTGCCACTCATTTCCCTGAAGCTGGCACTTTACCTACATTAAAACATTTGCTATTCCTGAATATTTCCAATGACGTGGGCAGCTTATTCTGTTTCTTTACTCTGGAATAACTTTTCATCTCTATTCTCCACTTCACAAAAACCCTGCATATCTTTCAAGGCCTCGTTAAAACGTCGTTTCTTTTGTAAAGCTTTCCTCTTGCCTTTCCCCCTGTGAAGACGTAATCTTCCCTCTCTCGGAGTTCTCCATATACTTTACTACTAATATATAATATGATACAATAGATAATATAAACTTTAGGTAATGCATATTGAATTATACACATGTTGACTTGGAGATGGTGTATGCATGAATGTCACTTCTATGAACTTTTTAAGACAAGAATGGTATCTTGATCCTCAGCACTTAAAACAGAGCCTAGCAGATAGGAGGTCAACAATATATACTTATTAATACAAATGGGAAGAAATGCCAAACATAATGTATCTTTAAAGTTATCACACGAATAATATTGTAAAATGGGTTATTAGGCAAAACTGAAGCTGTCTGAACATACACCCAGACTGGAAGGAAGTCTTCAATGACACCAAGTTCTATCCTAGACAACATTTTTATTAGTGACCTGGATTAAAACGTGTAAAGAATATTTATCACATGTGTAGGAATCCCTGCTAATATCATAGTTAAGAGAACTAAGACTTAAAAAAGGAATCTAGGAGTTCCCGTCATGGCACAACAGAAACAAATTCAACTAGGAATGATGAGGATGTGCGTTCTATCCCTGGCCTCGCCCAGTGGGTTACGGATCTGGCGTTGCTGTGAGCTGCAGTGTAGGTCGCATACGCAGCTAGGATCCCGCATTGCTGTGGCTGTGGTGTAGGCCGGCAGCTATAGCTCTGATTGGACCGCTAACCTGGGAACCTTCATATGCCCATGGGTGCAGCCCCAAAAAGCAAAAAAAAAAAGGCTGGAACCTAGTAGTCTAGAAAACTAAAAAAAATGGCTTTTAAATAAATATAAAGTCCTACCTTTAGATTTCAAAGATAAATTATATAGTTATATGGTGTATAAACTATATACCATAAAGGCCCTGCTGAGCATTACCTTGAAACGCTTCCTTGACCCCGCTAATTACTCCCCTGTATGTAGGAGACACTGCAGATATGCCTCTGATGTAGCCTTTATTACACAGGGTGTTTTCTTGTTTGTCTCCAAAGTAGAATGTGAACAATATGAGGAAAGCGACTGTATCTTATCTCCACACCACCATTTCTAGAACACTGCCTGAGGGATAGCAGAGGCTCAGCTCTTAAAGTGAATAGCATCAGGCCTTGTTCCTCAGGTTAAAACATGACCAAGGGGTAGGGCAGAATCTAGAGTCTACTAAGTGGGCAATCAGCTTTGGAAACAGAGGGTTTGGGGAAATAACCATTTAGGAATGGCTATCCTTCTCGGTCATAGATGACGTCACACACTGCTTCCCTTTTCTTTAAGGAATCTGACTTCTCGTTGGTCCTCAAGCTCCCTGCTCTTTGTCACGTCCCTCCTTGTTCCCTACTTAATTACAGACTCCCCTAACTTTCTCACCTTGGGGAACACGTTGCCAGAGCAATCAGAGAAGCAATTCTATTTACTGTGATTTATTTATTAGATTCACTTAAGTCACATCTACTTCCTTCAATGCCTCTGAGTTTATACAGCAGACTCATATGTTAATATTTTATTTTTTAATTTTTTTTAATTTTTTTTTTTTGCTTTTTAGGGTAGCACCCGCGGCATATGGAGGTTCCCAGGCTAGGAGTCCAGCCGGAGCTACAGCTGCTGGCCTATGCCACAGCCACAGCAACGCAGGATCCAAGCCGCATCTGTGACCTACACCACAGCACAGCAACGCCGGATTGTTATCCCACTGAGCAAGGCAAGGGATCGAACTTGCAACCTCATGGTTCCTAGTCGGATTCATTAACCGCTTAGCCACGACGGGAACTCCAATACGTTAATATTTTCTATTGAGGATGGTTTGGCATGGTGCCCAAAGGTGAGCAAAACAGGGTTCTGGGGTAGAAAGTTCCAGAATGAAGTCTTCAAGGCTTCATTTCCCTCTTATGGACAAGGACCCTCAGCAACAAAAAATGTGGAATTTTTGTGAGCCTGCGCACTCGTGCTGGGCTACACCTAGGTACTTGTGCACCCCTGAGAGAATGATATGCCTAATCCTGATTTAGCTCTTAAATCTCCTTCCTAAGTATTTGATTTTTCCATCCCAGAACACAGCACCGATCTATAAAAAGCCTTTCAATTTGAGCAGCTGAGAGCTCAAATAAGATTTGTACCCCCATTTTAAAATCCCTCAGTTCTGGGTCTGGCCATCTCATTTCACTCAGAACTCAAGAACTGTGCCTACACTACCCGCAGCCTCGGCTTGACCCTGTTCCGAAATACCTTGAAGGGACGGGCGAAAGTGCTCCTTGGTGTGACCCCAGCCGAACGGAAGCGCTTTTCAGCGAACTCTATATCCTGTAAGGAAGCGTGGGGCTCGGGCCTGCCACGGGCTGTAACAACGCCTCAAGACATCTGCTAATCCAGAAACCCCACGGTTCCTCTAATACTCTCACACTTTCCCATAAAGCCTCACGGCTTTTCTCCCCCCACCCACCAAATGTTCCTGTATGGGCTCCAGCTGAGTTTTGCCATAGATAGCCTCCCAGCTGCTGCCTGGTGGCCTGCCTCGCGGGCTGCAGCCCTTTCCTCCTTCGCAAGAGGTGAGGAAATCAGATCTCATTGAGTCCTTCTCCTGCCAGCTGCTTTCTATCAGCTCCCCAGAAAGGATGACTGGCTTGAAAACCCAGTGCGGGGCACGGCCGACGGCTGCAGATTCTCTTGCTGTTTGATGCGTTATATCCTCCAGTAAGAGGACAGAGGGACCTGTAACTCCACTTTATCACCGGCCTCGGCACTCTACAGGAGAGGACAGCATTTCACAAAGAAACAAGAAATCTCAGGATCTGACTTTGCCATGAGCTGTGGTATAGGACGCAGACGTGACTCGGATCCCGTGTTGCTGTGGCTGTGTGGCCAGCAGCTGCAGCTCCAATTCAACCCCCAGCCTGGGAACTTCCATATGCCTCAGGTGCAGCCCTAGGAAAAAAACAAGAAGCAGCAGCAAAAAATACCATGCACCCTACAGATGAGGAGAAATATAACGAGCCCTGTCACTCTACATCCTGGGAAGGAATCAGCAAAAACCAGTTAGCGGCTTGGTGTTGTGGGAATCAGGCCCCGTTCTGACCACAGACTGCACTAACTGGTAGCCAGTTTTTGGCTAATCAGATCATATCACCTGTCTACACAAAAATCCTCCAATGAGTTCCATGTCACTCTGGAAAAAGCTCAAGCCCTACAAGCCCAGGCCAGGAAACGAAGCCTCCTGCCCTCTATCAGGCTATCCAGAAAACAGAGCCTGAAAGTTAAGCCTAAGAGTCACATAAACAAGCTGCTCCCCATTTACCAGAACTCCAGCTTTTCAAATAATGATAAGCATAATCAAAGTCTGACTCCTCTTCTCTTTCCACCAGCCCTTTTCTCCTCAGCTAAAGAATTAGACCCCAGACGGCTTTCCCACAGAGAAAGCACAGAAGGTCTTTCTGCTATCAAACAAGCCATATGAACCCAGTCTGCTCAGGGCTGAGGACCTTCAGCATTTCATTTGGTACTTCTTAATGTTAAAGCCGATCAAGTTCTTCCTTGTTTGGGCAAAAGAGCCCTTGCAAAGAATAGAAAAATATGGCTAGCTCTCAGCTGTTAGGCCAACAGGTTGGTTTTTTTTTTTTTTTTTTGAAGAATATTCTGGTTTGTAAGAACCAAGAAATAAATATCAGAAATCAAAAGCATGTTACTTGTCTCGTCCATTTCTGAGTCCTGCCAAAGAGAGACTCTCGCCTTTCTCCAAATCCGGAAATCACAAAACACAATGCTGCAATAATTCTGAAGGAAGCTGTCCAGGTTTGCTTTCCGTTCTATTGTCTTATCCTGTCAGCTCCCTCATCCCCCAGAATCCAGGCTTAATAATTTACAGCGGAAAGACATTTAATAAATAAACTGCCAGATTGGAGCTGTCAGCTTCGCACAATGGGGCTGTTTGCATCTTCCGCGCGCATCCGCACCCACTCTTCAGGCTTGCTTCAGCTAAAACAATCCCATTTGCTATTTTCATAAAACCAGTTCCTCTGCAGTTTCTATTGATCAGAATGTTCTTTGGAGAGAATTATACTGGGATTTCATTGCCCTCTGAGTTGAACCGTTATGTGAATCTGATGAATTTTTATCACCACTATGAGTGGCAGAAAAGGTTTAAGAAAAAAAAAAACTTGCGTGGGCCGATGTAAGTGAGAAAAGGGCTCTTGCCTTGTATCATCCGCGGTCTTACAGACCTGAGAACCTAGATCAGTCTTCCCCGCCGCACATTTGAGCAGTTTTCTCCCCAGAACACATCTCATTTCATATATCTATAATTCCAAATATTCTTGGGGTTATGGACCCTCCAAATCTTATGAAAGCTATGGATACTCTCTCCAGAATAGCCCACATATGCACATACCCACTAAACCTTACCCTACAGTGGATTTCTGGACACCCACCTTGCCTCTGTACACATGTGGTCCATCCATGGACTCCAGAGTAAAAACCGTGTCCTATGCCTTTCTAATCATCTTCACTTCCCTTAAGAACTTTAGACTGGAATAGAAAGGCAGCCATCTCTGAATTCCTTTGTTGAAAGAGATAGAGATTTTGAAGAAAGAGCATAAAAGTGAGAAAGCTTTTCGTGAGGGCCATACACGTTTTGATAAATAAGAAAAATGGAAGACAAGACAATTCATATGGGCTGAAATAATGAAAGTCAAAGTATCTATAAATTGATTATGGTACACTATATTTCATACGAAACATGAGATCAAAATTAGGAAAGTTTTTTTTTCTTTTTATGGCTACATCTGTGGCACATGGAAGTTCCCCGGCTAGAGGCTGAATTGCAGCTGCAGCTGAGGGCTACGCCACAGCCATGGCAACACCAGATCCGAGCCACATCTGTGACCTACCCCTCAGTTTGCAGCAACGCTGGATCCTTAACCCACTGATCGAGGCCAGGGATTGAACCCACATTCATGCAGAGACTACATCAGGTCCCTAACCAGCTGAGTCACAACGGAAACTCCAAAATTAGGAAAGTTTTTGGTTAATTCTTCTTGCCTCTAGATCATATAACATGAATCCTATCCTAAGATAAGCTCTACGTGAGAAAAGACGAGACATAGATGAAACAAACCTTGGAACAATGAAATCAGGGTTCTAGTACCAGTTCTGCCCACTGACTGTGATTTTAGGACGAAACCACTTTATCAATGTAAGATTTTTTAAAAAATTAATACATGATTTCAAAAGTCTGTTTCAGTTCTAACATTCCATTAAAACTAATTCATTAGAAACCTCTAAGATAGTAAGAATTAGAACTTTTTCTAAGGGCCCAATAGTAGATATTTTTAGGCCCATGGGCCATACGGCCTCTGTATTAACTACTCAACTCTGCTGTTTTAAAATGAAAGCAGCCATAGATAACATGAAAACATATGAGCATGTCTGTATAAAAACTTTACAGACACACATTTTTCATATTTTTCTTCTTTTGATTTTTTTTTCCAACCATTTAAAAATGTAAAAATCACTCTTAGCTTGCAGGTTATACAAAAAAAAAAAAAAAAAAAGATGACAGGCCAGTTCAGGCCCAGAAGCCATAATTTGCTGATCCCTGATCTATGGCAATACATAAATACTATGATTTGAAAAATCATGGTGGTGATTCTGGGTGACCATGGAAGGCCAGTAACTTGGATTCACACTCCGACAATAGTACTACGGGAATTTTTTTACACCCAGTTTCCCAATTAGCAAATAGAACAATGGTAGGTTTGAATCTCAAAAAATAACCAACAATCACTCAAGTTTCGGGTACATTTTCAGACCTGCAAAAAATGCTAAAATAATTATCCATGAGAAAATATATACAAAAAATTCAGGGCTGTCTGGCAGGAAAGTTTTGAAAACTATAAAATGGACAAAAAACTTTGTCTTCTCTTGAAATCATTCCTTGCACTCCATAACCCTAATTACCCCTTTCTGCCATCCTACCTTTATCAGGCAGTGTAACAGTGTCATTTTACACATTTGAAGAGGAAATTAGACATTAGTGATCACTGTTTAGTTTTTTGTTTTTGTTTTTTTGTCTTTTTAGGGCCACATCCGAGGCATATGGTGGTTCCCAGGCTAAGGGTCAAATCAGAGCTGTAGCTACCGGCCTATGCCACAGCCATAGCAACATGGGATCCCAGCCGTGTCTGTGACCTACACCACAGCTCATGTAAACACTGGATCCTTAACCCACTGAGCAAGGCCAGGGATGGAACCTGTGTCCTCATGGATGCTAGTCAGATTCGTTTCTGCTGAGCCACAATGGGAACTTCTGTTATCACTGGTTTGGTCTGGATTTTTTTGTTTGTTTAGGAGAAAAGAAAATTGTATTTCAACAAAATGATATGGATGCATATTTGGCACCTAAGTATACTGACAAATACAATGAGTGATCCATATACAGAGGAGATATGTAGCACTGTATAACCTTGTACAAGAAATCAGTCTTCTCTAGAGTGAACTATGATTAAAAGATGGCAAAAGATAGAGCACTAGTGTCAGCACTTCACTCAATTTCAGTGAGTGGGTAGGATATCGTCATTTAATCAGAAAACTAATATCTCCCCCCCAGTCGAATGGTAAGATAGAGGTGGGTTTGGAGGGACAGCCCCTTATGAGAGAGAAAACCTAAAAGGTTATCTCCATTCAGGAAGATATAAGAAGTCTGGAGTGCCTCTTCAGTCATGCCCTATTCTTAATTTACTTTAACTAAAGTCAACTTGATCATTAGAAGAGTAAGATTAACCTTCCCAAACTCAAGCTTTTGGACACTTTTCCTCACAAACATGAAGGGCTCAGGACTGGTCCTGAACAGGTCCTTTACACAATGCTATTGTCCCTTATCTCGGCTCTGGCTTGAACCACGATCCATATTTTTCCCCAGATACTCAGTGTTCAATCTTGTCTCAGCCTCTTCGTTTAAACTACTTTCTCTCCATGGATCCACCTTCATCTCTGTTCCACCTCTCCCATTTCTACGCTTATACCAGGGCCCAGCATTAGTTCTAGTTGTACCATGAAGAACCACATTAAGTCCAGTCAAAGCAATATTGCCCTCAAATAATTCAAGTGAAGGAGTGTTTTGAAAACTACATGCTCTGCAAATATGTAGTAGTATTATTATCTTTGGGGGAAATTAATTATAAATTGTTTGGCACATTGTCATATCTTGCTTTAAAGTACTTCCTACTTGTTTCATATGCTGTTGATGTTTGCGAACCACAGGCTATTAAGCCAGGAATCACATCGTATTTCTTTTGTAGCCTCAGAGTCCCTACCAGTGCTTAGCTACAGTTATCACTCAACTCTAATGAAATGAATTAATCAGAATAATGGCTTTCTTAACCACAGAACTCCTCACTGGGCCGAGTAAGGCTAAGTTGTTAAACACGTAAGAAATCATCGGTTACTACACACGACTGCAAATGAAACCTTGAAAGTAGATTAAATTTGAGACATACTTTCAATGGAAGTCATCCATCTTCTTCCATTTCATTCATAAAGCTGTGATTCAGGAGATGAATTCCCTAAATCAACGATTCAGTGTTCCGGGATTGAATAGTTCGTTTTATGATGTTTCAAAATTTTGTGTAAAGTCAGCTCTCAGATTTGGCATCGTTTGATTTTTGTCTGTTCACTCTTCCTGATTCAGCAATGAAGCATGCATCCTCTGTCTTTTTCCCGTGGATGGCCTGATTTACCGATCTTTTGGTCTAATAGGCTGTAGCCTCAGAACAACATGGCAAGTTTTAGTTTGCAGTTAGGCAAGAGTAGTTTGCTAAAAGCATGGACCAGCTCCAGTTCCGGATGCCTGTCGCTGTAGCTACAGAAGATTTACTTGATTTGACCCTGGCTCCCTTTCCCCAATCTGTCTCATGAGCAGAATTATCCTTGCCACAGTGTATGTCGTAACGCAAACGGAAGAATAATGCCAAACACAATAGGCCAGGTAAGACTAAATGAAAACGTCATGTTATTAATACTAGTGCTTCAGACTCGGTTCTCTCCAGCAGGGTTGTTAGGGAATCTTAATGACTGAGCCTGACCCCGTTTCTGAGGCTGAATTTGACTTGCCCGCAAAAACCGCGGTCCACCAGAGCCAGCAGATCGGAAAATGTGATGCCCACTAGATTCCGGAACAGGTACTGAGGTCTGGAACTGGGGAAGGGGTTGCCAGGACTCTCCGCCTCACAGCACTGCTGTGCTGTCTCCATGGTAACAGCGAAGCATGCCGGGAAAGCGGCTCTCTTCCGCCCAACAATCCGCCTTCAGGCTAGACTGACCAATGGTCCCGTGGGTTACCTTGTGATTGACAATGGTATGGGGCGAGATTTGGAAGCCAGGACTGCCTCTATCCAATCGAACTTGAGATCGGCCACAGGACCAACATCCACCGACCAATAGGAGGGCGTAACGGAGGGAGACGTGCCCACCCACCACGTTCCGCGTTGCCTGGAGTCGCGGGTGGCGTAAGCAAATAAGGGGGAAGTTTGGGCATTGAAAGAGCGGCGTTGATTAGCGAGTCTGGAATCACCTGGATGAAAGCCCGCTTGTGATTCGTCCTAAGTAGATCAGCGCCCTTGTGGGCTGGAACTGGCCGGTCTGAGAGGTGTGAGTAGAGGACCGGGAAGACTGGGAGCTAGTTGAGGGGGGTGGAGGTGAGGAAAATGGGGCCCGCCGCGGAGAAGAGGGAATGGAGGGGGCTGTGGCTTAGGAGGCTGGAGGAAGGTGTGGGCAGATGGCGATGCAGGGACCTCTCACTCTACCCACACCGCCGATCTGGACCCAAGGCCCAGCGGCCAATTAATGCTGATATGGGGGCTGAGAAGGAAGGGATGTTTTATTTCTCATGCCCCTAAGAAAGTGAAATGGTAGTACCTGATTAGAAATACCTTGTGACCTAAGCCTTAATCTCTCTCCCAACTTTTGGGAGGTAGCTGGGCGACCATTCTGAAGATGAGACTTGGGGGCACTGTTTTCTTGTCGCCCGTTTGAATCAGTGACAGGGCGTGGGGATCAGAGTGTTAAGAGATGATGCCACATCAGTGGCGTTTTGGTAGCCTGACAATTGATTTTTCCCAGGCTTGCATTTTATTTAACTACGAAGGTAGAGGCATTATCCAAATATTTTAAAATTCAAGCCATATTGAAGTGTTTAAAGTAACAAAAAAGTGTGAAAGGGAACCCCACCCCCGCCCCCAGGTATTTTTGCAGGTTTGGAACAGCTATAAAAGAAAATGAAAAGGGATCCTCCAGAAGAGAAGTTAAACCTTGTAACTCCCTGTTTTCTTTTTTATTGTTTACTATTTTATTTTTTTGCGCTTTTTAGGGCCACACCCGCGGCATATGGAGGTTCCCAGGCTAGGGGTCGAATCGGAGCTGTAGCGGAAGGCCTAGGCCACAGCCACAGCAACACCAGATCCGAGCCGCGTCTGTGACCTACACCACAGCTCACGACAACGCCTGACCGTTAACCCACTGAGCAAGGCCGGGGATCGAACCCCCAACCTCGTGGTTCCTAGTCGGATTCGTTAACCACTGTGCCCCCACGGGAACGCCCATCTCTTTTTTTTTTTTTTTTTTCCCCTAAGATTTATTTTTTACTGAGGTAGCATTGGTTTATAATACTATGTTTCACGTGTGCAACGTTATATTTCTACTTGTATATGCCCTACAGTGTATTCACCACCCAAAGACACCACACAGTATTTGTCTTTCTTCATCTGACTTATTTGTGTGACTCGAAAACAATATATATGTTACTGATTATGTATTTTTTAGTTTTAAAAATACGAGTGATATAGTACTGTGGGCTCATTTTGCAACTTGCTTTTAGACTCAGTGTTGATTTTTTTCTTTAATAATGATTTTTATTTTTTCCATTATAGCTGATTTACAGTGTTCCATCAGTTTTCTGCTGCACAGAGAGGTGACCCAGTCACACACAGTCTTTTTTCTCACATTATCATGCTCCATCACAAGTGACCAGACATAGTTCCCAGTACTATACAGCAGGATCCCATTGCTTATCCATTCCAAAGGCAATAGTTTGCATCTATTAACCCCAAATTCCCAGTTCCTCCCACTCCCGCCCTCTCCCACTTGGCAACCACAAGTCTGTTCTCCATGTCCATGATTTTCATTTGTTCCGTGTATTAGATTCCAGATGTAAGTGAAATCGTATGGTATTTGTCTTTCTCTTTCTGACTTCACTTAGTAGGAGAGTCTCTAGTTCCATTCATGTTGCAGCAAATGGCATTATTTTGTTATTTTTTATGGCCAATTAGTATTCCATTATGTATATATACCACATCTTCTTAATCCAGTCATCTGTCAATGGATGTTTAAGTTGTCTCTATGTCTTGGCTATTGTGAATAGTGCTGCAATGAACATGCAGGTGCATGTGTCTTTTTCAAGGAAAGTTTTGTCCAGATGTATGCCCAAGAGTGGGATGGCTGGGTCACATGGTAGTTCTATGCATAGTTTTCTAACGTACCTCCATACTGTTTTCCATAGTGGATGTACCAATTTACATTCCCACCAACAGTGCAGGAGGGTTCCCTTTTCTCCACACCCTCTCCAGCATCTGTTATTTGTGGACTTATTAATGATGGCCATTCTGACTGGTGTGAGGTGGTACCTCGTAGTTTTGATTTGCATTTCGCTAGTAATCAGTGATGTTAAATAATTTTTAATGTGCTTGTTGGCCATCTTTATCTTCTTTGAAAAAATGTCTATTCAGGCCTTTTGCCCATTTTTCAATTGGGTTTGTTTTTTTGCTGTTGAGTTGTATAAATTGTTTGTATATTTTAGAGATTAAGCCCTTGTCAGTTGCATCGTTTGAAGCTATTTTCTCCCATTCTGTAAGTTGTCTTTTTTTTTTTTTTAATGGCCTCCTTTGCTGTGCAAAAGCTTATCAGTTTGATTAGGTCCCACTGGTTTATTTTTGCTTTTATTTCTGTTCCTTTGGGAGACTGACCTGAGAAAACGTTGTAAGGTTGATATCAGAGAATGTTTTACCTATGTTCTCTTCTAGAACTTTTATGGTGTCTTGTGTTACATTTAAGTCTTTAAGCCATTTTGAGCTTATTTTTGTGCATGGTGTGAGGCTTGTGTTCCAGTTTCATTGATTTGCATGTAGCTCTCCAGTTTTCCCAGCATCACTTGCTGAAAAGACTATCTTTTTCCCATTTTATATTCTTGCCTCCTTTGACAAAGATTATTTGACCGTAGGTGTCTGGGGTTTATTTCTGGATTCTCTGTTTTGGTACCAGTACCACACTCTCTTGATTACTGTGGCTTTATAATATTGCCTGAAGTCTGAGAGAGTTATGTCTCCTGCTTGGTTTTTGTCCCTCAGTTTCTTTTGCAAATCTGGGTCATTTGTTGTTCCATATAAATTTTTGGATTGTTTGTTCTAGTTCTGTGAAAAATATCATGGGTCATTTGATAGGGATTGCATTGAATCTGTAGATTGCTTTGGGTAGTATGGCCATTTTTATGATATTAATTTTTCCAACCCAGGAGCATGGAATATCTTTCCATTTCTTTGCATCCTCTTTAATTTCCTTGATTAATGTTTTATACTTCTCAGCATATAAGTCTTTCACCTTCTTGGTCAGGTTTATTCCCTGGTATTTGATTTTTGGGGGTGCAGTTTTAAAAGATATTGTATTTTTGTATTCCTTTTCAAATATTTTGTTGTTAGTATACAGAAATGTGACTGATTTCTCAATGTTAATCTTATATCCTGCTACTTTGCTGAATTCGTTGATCGGTTCGAGTAGTTTTTGGGTTGAGTCCTTAGGATTTTCTGTATATAATGTCATGTCATCTGCATACAGTGACGATTTTACCTCTTCTCTTCCTGTTTGGATACCTTTTATTTCTTTTGTTTGTCTGATTGCTGTGGCTAGCACTTCCAATACTATGTTAAATAACAGTGGTGAGAGTAGTGGGCATCCTTGTCTTGTTCCAAGTTTTAGTGAGAAGGCTTTCAGCTTTTCTCCGTTGAGTATTATATTTGCTGTGGGTTTCTCGTAAATGGCTTTTATTAAATTATGGTATGTTCCCGCTATGCCCACTTTGGTTAGAGTTTTCATCATGAATGGATGTTGGATTTTGTCAAATGCTTTTTCTGCATCTATTGAGATGATCGTGTGGTTTTTGACTTTTCTTTTGTTAATGTGGTGTATCACGTTGATTGATTTGTGTACGTTGAACCATCCTAGTGAATCTGGGATGAATCCCACTTGGTTGTGGTATATGATCTTTTTTTTAATATGTTGTTGGATTTGGTTGGCTGAAAGTTTGTTGAGAATTTTCACATCTATATTCATCAGAGATATTGGCCTATAGTGTTCTTTTTTCGTGGTAGACTCAATATTGATTTTGAGATACATTGATATCAGTATAGCTAGATCAAGTTCATTCCTTTTAAATGTATGATGTAGTAATACCTATTCCCTTAATTTTGGACATTTAGGGTTTTTTTTTTAATGTTTTGCTGTTATGAACATCCTTGTACATGTCTCTTTATGCCAGTTTTTTCTAGGACAGTGGTGCCTTAAGGGGATTGTACTGCCCTTTTGGTCATTTTGGAATTCGTGAGGGCATCTTTGGTTATTATTGTGATTTTGGAGGCATTGCTGGAGCTTACAAAGCAGGGCAGGGGCTCCTGGATGTCCTGCAACACAGTGGACAGCCCCTCACGGTGAAGAATTATCCTTCATCCTGCACAACTTTTGTGTGTCTCACAGGATACTCATTTATAGTATGAGCCTAGAACCTCACTCCATTTCTCACATAAACGTAATGTAATTTTTGGCACAGTTTAATATAGTAGAACTTCCAGGAATGCAACTCTAATGTAAATCGAGGGGAAACTATACTTATTTGTGGTTTGGAACTTTAACAAGAGTCGTTCATCACCCTAGAAAACCACATAACTCAAGGCAGCCCAGCTCGTGGTATTTGAGTTGCTGTAAAACACACCTGCAATCAGCCTGTGCTTGCAGCTTTGGCGTTCATGGTGATTCTAAGTTTAGGTGCGAGCATCTGAGTGCTGTGCTTCATTATGTATTCTAGTGTAGCCAGACTGAACATTTGTATATTTAAACATATGCTGTTTTATTATGAATTACTTTTCTTTTAAAATTGGCTTCTGTGTATGACATAGAGATCTGGTTTTATTATTTTCTGATTGGCTAATCCTTTGTCCCAACATTCTCGATGAAATCCTTTACCCACTGAAACATAAAGCCAACTCTGTCCTATGCAGAGTTCTCATAAATGCATGGATCTGTTTTGGGCTCTCTATTTTATTCCACTGGCCCATGTGTCTTTATGCCACTGTCACACTGTTTTAATTACCTTGGTTTTATAATGTGTCTTGCGGCAGTTGGCAACATGAAAAGCAAGTTTCCATCCTAGTTCTCAAAATTGTTTTCGCTATTCTTGGACTTTTTGCTTTTCCATTTGAATTTAGGATCAGTTTTCAAGTTCTACAAAAAATAACTTTTAAGATTTTGGTTAGAATGCATTGAGCTGATTAAGGAAAATTGATGTCTTTCAGGAACATGGGTTATTTTTCTATTCAGGCCTTGAATGTGTGTGTGTGTGTGTGTGTGTGTGTGTATACATACACATATAAAATATACATATTATTTAATATGCCAAACATTCATATGGTCACCACCAAACATTCATATAATCACCACCCAGCTTCAACAATTAGCTCATTACCAGTCTTGTTTCATATTAGCCCACTTCTCCTCTCCCCTGGATAATTATAAAGCTCCTAGACATCATTTTCTGTTATCTGTGTTGTGTGTATGTGTGTTATATATCTGTGTATCAGAAATAATCTTTTAGCAGTATAATCACAATGCCATCACATTTTTTAAAAACAATAATTTTCACTTAAATAGCAGTTCTCTATTTTTTTGGCCACATCTTTGGCATATGGAAGTTCCCAGGCCAGGTATCGGACCTGTACCACAGCAACAACCCAAGATGCTACAGTGACAATCCCAGATCCTTAAGCCACTGCCCTGAAAAAGAACTAGCATTTCTCTAATATCATCAAATATCCAGGTAGTGTCCAAATTTCCCCAGTCATCTCATAAAAGGTTTTGCATAGTTGGTTTGTTTAAATCAGGACCCACCGAAGACCCATATATTACATTTGGCTGATATGTCTCTTCAGACATTTATTTGAAGTAAACTTTTTTGGGAAAAAAAAGTTTAACACACATACAGAAAAATATGCAAATCAGAAGTATACAACTAAATACAATTTAACAGGATTAACAAACCATGTAACCAACAGTCAGGTGAAGAAACAAAATTTCATAAGCAACCCCAGAACCTCCTTCATGCCCCCTCCAGTCACTACTTTCTACAAGGAAGCCACTCCTGACTTCTAACCCTCAGATTAGCTTGACCTGTTTTTGAGTGTTATGTACATGGAATTATACAGTATGAACTCTTCTGCCTCTAGCTTTTTATGCTCAGTATTTGCAAAACTCATCCACATTGCTGGGTATAGCTGTAGTTTGTTCTTTCTTGCTGCTTTCTTTTCCACTGTATGAATGAATAGGTTGTATGTATAATACCACACGCTGTCTATTCGATTGATGGATATTTAGGTTGTTTCAGTTTTTAGCTATTTCAGATATGTCTGCCGTGAGCTTTCATAGATGTCTTTTAGGGAACTTAGCTGTACATGTCCGTTGGGAACACACCCAGGAAGAGGAGAGCTGGGTCTAGAGTTCATGTATATTCGTCTTTATTAGCTTTATTAGACCCAGAAGAACTGGGTCAAGGGTTCATGTATATTCGTCTTTGTTGCTACTCCAAAGCAGCAGTAACTGCTTACACTCGTACCAGCAGGATATGAGAGTTCCAGTTACTTCACATCTTTGTCAACACTTGGTATTGTCTGTCATTTTCATTTTAGCCATTTTTAGTAGGTGTCTAGAAGTACTGTATTTTAGTTTTCATTTCCAATTTCCTGATAAGTAATGAAGTTGAGCGCCTTTTCCCCTATTTATTGGTCGTTTGTGTATCCTCTTTATCAAGCGTTTATTCTTAGCTGTTTGATCTATCCTTTTCTTTTTTTTTTTCCCGAGGGCTGCACCTGCGGCATATGGAGGTTCCCAGGCTAGGGGTCAAATCGGAGCTGTAGCCGCCTGCCAATGCCACAGCCACAGCAACGCGGGATCCAAGCCACATCTGCGACCTACACCAGAGCTCATGGCAATACCGGATCCTAAACCCACTGAGCGAGGCCAGGGATCAAACCCATAACCTCATGGTTTCTAGTCAGATTCGTTAGCCACTGAGCCACAACGGGAACTCCAGTCTATCCATTTCTGAGAGAGGTATATTAAAATCTCAAACAAAATTTGTGGGTTTTTTAATTTATTGTGATTCTATCAGTTTTGGCTTTATATATTTTGAAGCTTTGTTTTGGGTTCATTTGTTTTGAGTTGTATCTTTTTGTTAAATTATGCCTGTTATGACTGTCATTATTAATATTTTTCAAAGCTTTACATTTTAGTTTGCTTGATACTAATAGTACTTTACCAGACTGTATTTTATTTTGTTTTGCTTTGTTTTCTTTAATTGTGCTAAAAAACAAGTACATAAAATTATCATCTTAACCATATTTAAGTGTTCCATTCCAGTGGTGTTAAGTATATTCACATCATTTTGCAACAGATCTCTAGAACTCCTTTATCTTGCAAAACTAAAACTTCTGCATCCATTGAACAGCTCCCCCTTTATCCACTTCCCCTACTTTTTGTTTTCTTAGTATTCACTTTGTATGCCTTTTTCAGTCTTTTTATTTTCAGCCTTTCTCTCCTTATGCCTCTGTGCAAGCTTTTGTATAGAACTATATTTTTTAAATCCAATATAAGAATCTTTTTTAGTAGTTAAGTATAATCTGCTTACATTTGCTATGATTACTGTTATATTTGGGGTTATTTTTACAGTCTTATCTTGTATTTTCCTGTGTTTCTTTCTGCTCCTGCCTTCTGCTTTCTTCCTTTTTTTTTTTTCTTTATCAGCCACACCCATGGCATATGGAAATTCCTGGACCCAGGGATTAAATCCAAGCCACAGGAGTTTCCATCACGGTGCAGCAAAACCAAATCTGACTAGGAACAATGAGGTTGCATGTTCGATCCTTGGCCTCACTTAGTGGGTTGGGGGTCCACCGTTGCCATGAGCTGTGGTGTAGATCAAAGACTCTGCTCAGATCCTGCGTTGCTGTGGCTGTGGTGAAGTCCGGCAGCTGTAGCTCTGATTCGACCCCTAGCCTGGGAACCTCCATATGCTGCAAGTGTGGCCCTGAAAAGCAAAAAAATAATATGAGCCATAGCTGCAAGCTGATCCTTAACCCACTGCGCCTGGTAGGGATCAAACCAGCACTGCCACAGAAACAAGCTGAGCCATAGCGGGAACTCCTCTTTTATTTTATTCACTCTACTAGTGGGCAAGTTATTTGTCCTTTTTCTGTTACTTGGTTTTTACCTGTGTGCTTTTTAACATGCATATTTAGCTTAGTAAAACCTGTAGTTAAAATCAGTAAATCTTACCTCCTCAGGGCAAAATAAATAACCATGGAATGATTTAACTTTGAGATGTCCTTCCTCATTTTCCATTTAACTATTGACAAATATTTTAGATCTTCCTTGTTTTTAACTTATCAAAAAATTAGTCCTTATTATCATTGTACAAGTCTTTACTGTCAGTTATTTCCTAATATTTTTCTCACTAATCTTCCTTATATCTCACAACTTTCTTGGTTCATTTTCCTTTTTGGTGGAGTATATCTGTGAGGAGTGAACTCCATTCCACTCTTTGTATGTCTGAAAATGTCATTGTTTTATGCTTATTCTGGTGGATGCCTAGCCTGTTGACCCCTCCAGAGAGGTTTCTCTTTATGTCTGCTGCGATCCTATGGGCTTCTCACTTTTAGTCTAGGTTTTTGGTTTTGGTTTTGGTTTTTCGTGCCGCACCTGCAGCATATGGAGGTTCTCAGGCTAGGGGTCCAGTTGGAGCTGCAGCTGCTGGCCTACACCACAGACACAGCAATGCAGGATCCGAGCCACATCTGTGACCTACACCACAGCTCGTGGCGGCACCGGATCCTTAACCCACTGAGCGAGGCTAGGGATTGAACCTGCATCCCTCATGGATACTAGTCGGGTTCTCTGAGCCAAAACGGGAACTGCTAGTTTCCATGTTAATCTTCCTACTTGGGGTTCCCATACCACATTGATGGTGTGATTTGAACCCTCTCCTGCGTGTGATGTAGGATTGGGTGCAGATTTCTTCTGGGTTATTCTTTCGCCCGTAGCCTCACCCACTTGTCCCCTTTCTTCCAACCAAGTCAGCAGCAAATTTTTCTAGTCCCTGTTACAAAGACGGCCCTTTCAGAGCCCATCTTTATGCCTTGCTCACAGTTCAGTTTCTCTTTGCCATGCGTCTGAGACCTCACCTATCCAGGAAGGTATCACTCCTAAGGTCTGCACCTGGTTCCAGAACCCCTGCAGACCCTTGGGCTCAGCTCCTGCTTACTCTTCAGGCTTTGAGTTATATTTTTGTTTATAGCACTTAAGGATTTCCCTTTATTGCTTTCAAGCTCCGCTGTGTATTACATCCTTTTTGTTCTATTTTAAGCATTTCTATGTGTTTGCTGTTGTGCAAGATGTTTCGCTGGTCAGCCCTGTCCAGCATATTGACCAGAAGCTACAGTCATCTTTCTCTAAATTAGATACGATCCCATCACTCCTTCACTGGCCTTTATTAGCACTGGTTCATGTATTCATCCAACAAATATCTACTGATTGTCATCTCTGTGGAAAGAACTGCAGAGGCTGTGGTGAGCAGGAGAAAAAGGCTGTGGCCCTGTGCCGTTTGCTCTTCTAGCTGGAGAGACAGGAAGTGAACTGCGGTTTGTGAGGTGTGCTCTCAAGGAAGCAGAGTGAACGCGGACTCCTTCAGCTGAGCCGGGCAGGGAAGACCTCTCTGAGGAGGCCGTGTTTAAAGCTGGATCAGAAGGATGAGGAGCGCCAGCCCTGCAAGTGGTAGATGGCTTGTTTGGGACCAAGGGTTAATTGCAGGCCATGGAAACAGCAGGTTCAGGGACCCAGAGGTGGGAGAACCCTTGACATGTCGAGTTACCGACGGCATTGGCATGCTCTAATGAGGGGAGAAGGCCAAGGGGGCGCCTCCTGCTGCCTCTCCCTTACTCTTGACTTCCAGACACACGGTTCTCACACAAATGGGCCCATGCAACGTCACCTCATAACGCCCTTCTCCCATCTCAGTTCCCGTTGCACTCTGCCTTTTCTGCTCATCAGAACGAAGAGCTGTCTGCACAGCGGTGTCCTCCAGTAGGTCTTAAGCTTCTGTCAGAAGAAATGTGCTGGAGTTCCCTGGTGGCTCAGAAGGTTCAGGATCCAGTGTAGTCACTACTGTGCCTCTGCTATAGCTGTGGCACGGGTTTGATCCCTGGCCTGAGAACTTCTGTATGCCACAGGCGCAGCCAGAAAAAAAAGGGAAAAAGAGGAGTTCCCTTGGACTTCCTGTCGTGGTGCAGCGAAAATGAATCTGACTAGGAACCACGAGGTTGCGGGTTCAATCTCTGGCCTTGCTCAGTGGGTTAAGGATCTGGCGTTGCCATGAGCTGTGGTGTAGGTTGCAGACGTGGCTCGGATCCTGCCTTGCTGTGGCTGTGGCGAAGGCCGGTGGCTACAGCTCTGATTCAACCCCTAGCCTGGGAACCTCCATATGCCATGAGTGTGGCCCTAAAAAGCAAAAAAAAAAAGGAAAAAAGAAAAAGAAGAACTGTCTTATTTTACCTTTGTGTCCAATCTTGTAGTGTAATGCTCTGTACGGTAGGCACAAAATAAATACTGATTGAATAAATGTGGGTTTTTTTTTTTTAAGCAATTCATGCTTAGAGTTAGGATTATGGTTAACTTGTTTTTGGTGATCATTTTTGTGGTATTTAAGCCATTAGGGGAAAAAAAACCCATCAGCCTGAGGAGGAATTTGTCTCCTTGAGACTGCCTCTGATACTGAAAGGGAAAATCGGGGAGGTACCGTGCAGTGTTGCCCTGGAGCAGGTTGAACGGTGGCCCTCAAAAGGGCACATCCACGTCCTAACACCTGGAACCTGGGAGTGTGACCTTATTTGGAAAAAGGGTCTTTGCAGATGTAATTAAGGATCTTGAGATGAGATCCCGATAGATTGTTTGGGTGAAACTAAATCCAGTGACAAGTGTCTCCATAAGGGACAGAACGGGAAAAGATAGACACAGAGGAGAAGCCATGTGAAGTCAGAGGTAGAGACCGCAGTCATGCAGCCAACAATCCAGGGAGCGCCTGGAGTCAGCAGGACCTGGAAGAGGCAAGGAGGAGTGTTCCTTAGAGCCTGTGGGAAAAGTCTGGCCTGGCTCACAACTTAATTTCAGGCCTCTGGCCTCCAGAACTGTAAGAGACTGATTTCCCTTTGTTGTAAACCACCCACTTTATCAGTGCTGTCCCGTCACACTGCCCCTCACTTACCTCTTCTGTGAGTGTATAATTCCCACCTCGGAAGCTTACTGTGTGATCGAATGAGAGATATTTGTAAGGTACTTAGCTCAAGCGGATGTTTAAAAATATTAACGGGGAGTTCTCGTGTGGTTAGTGGTGATGAACCGGACTGGTATCTGCTAGGATGCAGGGTCAATCCCTGGCCTCACTTAGTGGGTTAGGGATTCTGCATTGCTGAGCTGCAGTGTAGGTAGCAGGTGCAGCTCAGATCCTGCATTTCTGTGGCTGTGGTGTAGGCTGGGAGCTGCAGCTCACAATTGACCCCTAGCCTGGAAACTTCCATATGCTGCATGTGCAGCCCTAAAAGGGAAAAAAAAGAAAGAAAGTGATAGCTCCTCTTCTTCTCCAAGGACTGAGGAGTTTGCTTCTTCTTCCTTTTTTTTCTTTTTTTAAGGGCCGTACCCATGGCATACAGAAATTCCCAGGTGAGGGCTCGAATTGGAGCTGCAGCTGCCGGCCTACACCACAGCCACAGCAACATAGGATCTGAGCCGCATCTTCGACTTTGCAGCTCACAGCAACACCTGAGCTTTAACCCACTAAGTGAGACCAGGGATAGAACCTGCATCCTCATGGATACTAGGCCGCATTCTTAACCCACTGAGTCGCAGTGGGAACTCCCAGGAGTTTGCTTCTTTTTGTGTATACAGAGTCAGCAAAGGCGGGGGATGTTTCTGTCTGGTTGCTGAGTCAGCTCACGCCCCACATCCAGAGAACTTCCACTTCTCATGGGCCCTGGAACTCTCGGGTCCTGGGGCCTTTACAGCCCGCGGTGAAGGTCTTGTATCAAATAGGGTGAGTCCACTTGGTGGGCTGTGGGAAGGCAGGCTAGAACCCAGATACCAAATTTGATATGACCCACACGAAGCAGTCAGCAGCTTCTCAGTCCTCACCAAAAAGCAAGGTGTGGGTTCTAAACATCTAATTCCCCTTGAGAGCCTTTCCCAGAAACCTGCCTTTATTGCTGATCCTCCTACAACACCAATCATCAGAAATTCCCCAGAGTGACTAGGGTTTTCTGTTTTGTCTGAACACCCCAGGAAACCCAGGAGGACACAGGAGCTCAGGTACCCGAGCCCCAGAGACAGCTCGTCGCCCGCCTCAACAAGTATGGCTGGCACGGTGCTCGGCGTGGGGGCCGGCGTGTTCATCCTGGCCCTTCTCTGGGTGTCAGTACTGCTACTGTGTGTGCTGCTGTCCAGAGCCTCCGGTGTAGCTCGGTAAGGCCTGCTTTCCAGCCGGGAGTCCAGGCTAAAAGCCATTAGAAGCAAAATCGCTGACACTCTGAAACACTGAGAATTCAGAAAGCTCCTTGTAATTGCCAGCAGTTTGAATGCGTTGCATATTCACCTTATCATAAGCACTGACTGCGTTGTTTTGCTCGGAAGCAGAGGTGGGCGCAGAAGGGAGGTGGCATCTGTCAGCTGTCAGCGTGGAGGAGACAGGGACACAGGAGATAGAGAGAATCAGCGTTCACTCACTGTCTATTGGGTTATTGGGGTTGTTCGTGTGTGTGTCTCTTAGCTGTTGAGATTTACAGAAGGTGCTTGGTCCAGCCCCTGGACTCTAGACCTGGGCCCAGGAAGCTGCTAAGCTGTGGGTGACTTGGGCTCTCTGGTGCTGACCTGAGAAAGAGTCAGATCATAAACTGACTCTAAAGTCACCATAGGGTCATGATCTGCAGTCAGTAGAGGTATGAAACAGCGAGTTAAATAATTTACTAAAATATTCTGGAGTTCCCATCATGGCTAAGCGGAAACGAATCTGATTAGTATCCATGAGGACACAGGTTTGATCTCTGGCCTCACTCAGTGGGTTAAGGATCTGGCGTTGCCACAAGCTGTGATGTGGTTTGCAGAGCAACTTGGATCCTGCTTTGCTGTGGCTGTGACGTAGGCCAGTGGCTACAGCTTCGATTTGACCCCTAGCCTGGGAACCTCCATTTGCTGCAGGTGCAGCCCCGAAAGCCAAAAAAAAAAAGCAAAAAAAATCTGGTTTAGGAGTTCCCTGGTAGCTCAGTGGGTTAAGGATCCGGTGTTGTCACTAATGCACCTTGGGTTGCTGCTGTGGCACAGATTCAGTCCCTGGCCCTGGAACTTTCACATGCCATAGGTGCAGTCAAAAAATCATAATATTCTGGTTTAAAACACACAAGTAGGGGTGGGAGAGGGGCTGCTTTGATTTTTCCTGATTATGAGCGTGCAGAGGCAAGGCAAAAATAAAAACTACCAATTTCCATCCTTAGGAGTTTGGAATTATCAGGAATAAACAGGAACACATCCCGCTGGTACCTGTCTGGGAATAAGGCCTTGAAATGAAGGGGAAAACATTTCTAAATTCCCTCAGCAGGGTGGGCAGCACACCGGGCCCCGTTGATGGACTGCAACAGAATATTGGCCCCAGGGAAGAGCCAGTCCCGGCATAACTGTTTAGAGAGGGAACTAAGCAGTATTTTTAACTCTCTGTCTTCTGGCCGCAGGTTCTCTGTCATTTTCGTGTTCCTCGGTGCTCTGATCATCACAGCGATTCTGTTGCTCTTCCCCCGAGCCAGTGAACTCCCAGCCCCTGAAGCTGAGATGAAGGTAAAATCATGGGTTTTGTTTTGCCACCTGAGCTGTGACTTCTTTCTGTTGATCTAGACCCCTCGTGGTCCCTGATGCCAGAAGGGCTGAAATGTGTTAGAAGAATTGAAGAATTATTATAGCAGAAGTTAATACAACATTGCAAATCAACTATATTTCAATAAAATTTTTTAAAATAATTTTTTAAAAAAAGAATTGTCAAGTTGAATCCAGAATGGGGGTGCTCAGAGGGAGTTTTACAGCCCCTTCCTATTCCCCCAGGAAAAGAATCTTCTTCTGATGCCCACTTGCAGCACCGCTGGGCATCTACATGCCTGCTTTGGTCTCATCTCCAGTTCGCCTCAGGTGGAACGAGCACTGTGTCCAGAAGTCACCTCGGGCCGTGGGCTCAGAGACAGCAGATGGGCGAGAAGAGCCTGTCCCGAGTGAGAGGGTCCCACCCCTGGTAGCTAGCCTTGGCTCAGAAACACAGGTCCAGGGCCAGCACTCACATAGCGCTTTCAGATGACACACGACATGCTTTCCGTAGAGAAGAGCGGTGAGGAAGGAGGGACGTTTCTGTGGAAAGCAGAAGTTGGAGAGGCAGATGCTTTTAATATTGACGGTCTTTTGGGAGTCCTTGGTCCTCATTTCCAGAACCACATCTCTTAGCACTTAGCTGTGTAAATGGATGTTCATCAGCTGCCTCGTAGACCCCACCCATTCTGGTTCCCTCCTGACCGGGGCTCTGGCCTTACCATGCACAGCGGGTCTCAGATCCCTGCGATCTTCACAATGGTATTGACTTCCCTCTTCCCATTACTCCTTCTGGCAGCTTCTTTCCTCTGGTTTAATTTTTTAAGTTGTAATGGTGATCATAGCTAACATTTTTAAGACATCACTGTGTGCCAGGTCCTGTGTTAAGCAGGTTATTTACATGCTCTCATTTATACCTCAAGACTACTCTAAGAAGTATGAACTAGGTACTCTTAGTATCCCTGTGTCATTGGTAAGGACCTGGAGGCTGGAAGAGGTTAAGGTAACTTGCCCAAGGTCATACGTGTGTAAGAAGAGGCAGAGCAGGGATTCAAGCTGAGGTCTGTCTTCAGTAATGAATATTGGGGACTCAACAGAATATTAGGGGCCCTCACAGAGAGTACAGATGGTTATTTTGACACTAGACAACAGACAAAAATTTATGTAATTTCTGAACTAAAATTGGCACACATTTCCATGTCTGTCTAGGACTGACCATGGCAGAGGGAGGAAATTTGTTCTGAAAATTCCAAGGGAAATAATACCACCAAAAAAAAAAAAAAAAATCAAGGAATTATCTCCATAAATGCCAGTGTTTTGGGTCAGCATTTGAAAACCACTCTGACCGTGTCAGAACTGTGAGTGTGTGTGTTTAGTGAGTGAGCTAGGGTGCAGATTCCCACCCCAGTTTTCCTGCATTAAAGGGGGAGAGGGATGAAGCCTGCATATTTCTGGATGGCTGCAGATGTGAATATTGGAAGAAGGGTACAGTGTACTGTTTTGAAATAAGTCCCTCTTTCCTCTGTCATGAGTTTCAGACCCAGGAGAGCAGAATGGGTTTTGAGCAAAATATGTTCATCAGCAGGGCCAGCAGGATTAGAGTTCTCATTTTCAGGTTCTGAGCACCAGCTCCTGCAGCAGCCCGACTCAATACTGTATCAATAAAACATGGCTTGGGCCTTCTGCACCCAAGCCCTGCTAATTGGCTAATTAAAAAGTGAACCGTGTCGAACGAGCAAACATGTAGCCCGCAAGAGACTTGTTCAGTACTGGAGCCAAGGTCAAAGTTATGTCAAAGCTGTTTCATCAAACTGACCTTGGTTGTAAGCTGGCTGCTGGGGTAATCTCTGGAGCAGCCCTTTCCTTCTTGGTGTCTTTGCAGCTCAGTGGTCACAGCAGAGCTTGGCCTTGACAGGTGACTTGTGCATCCATACTGTATTAGTTCCCCACTGCTGCTGTAACAAATTGCCACCATATTAGGAGCTAACAATGCAGATTTACTGTCTTATAGTTCTGAAGGTTAGAAGTCCAAAGTAAGCCTCCTTGGGCTAAAAAAAATAAAATCAAAGGGTTGGCAGGGCTGTCTTTCCAGATTTCTGGGGGAGAATCTGTTTCCTTGCCCTTTCCAACTGCAGAGAC
The DNA here is from genome assembly GCA_004024745.2 of Catagonus wagneri. Lineage (NCBI taxonomy): Eukaryota > Metazoa > Chordata > Mammalia > Artiodactyla > Tayassuidae > Catagonus > Catagonus wagneri. The sequence continues at coordinate 7,506,790 of PVHT020000113.1, forward strand.
CACCCTTAGCTGTTGGCCCCCCTTGTTCCATCTTCAGAACCAGAAAAATGATGTCTGACTCTGCCTCCACCCTCACTTCTCTTTCTCTGACCCTCTCTCTTGCTTTCCCCTACCACTTTTAAGGACTCTTGTGATTGCATTGGGCTGCCTGTATTGGACGATTCAGGCCAAGCTCCCTATTTCAAGGTCAGCTGATTAGCAACCATAATTCTGTCTACAAACTTAATTCTCTGTCCTGTAACTTAACATATTCACAGTTTCTGGAGATTAGGATGTGGACATTTTAGGGCCTCTATTCTGTGAGCCACAGTCACCCTTCAGGTATTTGGGGTTCTCTTTAGGTGCCAGGTTCCGAAAACTTCTGGAAATTTTGGAGTCCCCTGTCACTTGGTTTGGGCTGCTGCTCCATTAAGTCTATAGAATCAGCGGCTCTTTCCTGCCCAGGTTTAATAAGCAGCACCACTGGGAGCTGTGGAAAACAGAGGTCTGGCAACGAACAGCAGGCAAGTGGGTAGAGCCAACACCAATTATAGGTTTCTGTCAGCAAAGACCAAGAGCTTGAGGGCCTCAGGTACGGGGCTGATTGCCAGGCAGCCAACTGAATGAACTGGGACAAGTTACCTATCCTCTTAGGGTTTCAGCATCTCAGGTAAGTGGCCCCAACCCTTGAAATGCTGGGTTACAGATGTTAGGGTTCAGAACTCTTTTGATGAAAGTTTTAGAGTCACCTTTTCATTCTGAAAATGACCCCTCCTGAACTGACCTTGGGTTGGTGATGACAAATGGTCTTGGGTATGGGGGGGTTATTATACTACTGCTTTTTTGTGTGTTTAAAATTCTGCCTAATGAAAAGTTGACGAACAACCAAATTAGCCTTCCTAAGACCAAGTAAGCAAGCTTCTCATAACTCTTTCATATAACTGATTTCAGAACATAAAAGAACTTATCCAGGGTCTTCCGAGTATTTATGAACCTCCTCCATCAAGCCATTTGTTCCCTGTACTTCCCGCTCAGAACCATGGGGTTCTTTTTTATCCATTTACAGAGTAGACTTGGGTCAGGGTGTTACTGGAAGTTACAAATGTGGACAGCCCATTCATCAGAATTCCAGACGAGCATGGCCAGGGTGCAGAAGTGATAGTAATTTCATGTTTCCCTCTCCAGATTGTTGATGCCTTTTTCATTGGCCGCTATGTCCTGCTGGCTTTAGTCACTGTCATCTTCCTGGGGAGCCTCTTCTTGGTTCTAGTCCATCACATCCTGGAGCCAGTCTATGCCAAACCGCTTCGGACCTACTGAGCAACACTCGAGAAGACCAAGACCCTTCCTCGCCTCGCTTTGATGTCATCAATGAGCAGAAAGGTACTGTTTGGAGTTCTGTCTTGACAGCCTTCATGCTTAAGGTCAGAGGAGCATCTGCTCATCACTCAGACAAACTCCTTGCATCCTGGCTTCCAGAAACAGGGTTGCAGAATTGTCCTTGGGAGCTTAAGAGAGATATTGCTGTCTTTTTAACACCCGCACCTCAGGTTTTCCATCTCTTTTGAAACGGAAATGACAACGGTGATCTGTTTAGATTTCAATCAGGCCATCAGCAAGTAGATTTTGGGAAAAGGAGCACTTTGGTCTCTGCTGTCCAATAGAAGAAACTGGTCCTTTTTGATAATATGTAAAATTCTTAGTTACAAGGTCAAGATCACTTTGAAAAAAAAAAAGGGCACTCAAAGTTCAAAAGTTCGTTTTAAAGGGATGACCTAAGAACACCTCCAGGTGCTGAGGACGGAGCTCTCTGCAGACCATGCCTTGGGGCTCCGCAGAGGCCATGTGTCGCTTCCCATTTTTCCTGGAAAGCCATCAACAGTGGCCAAAGGACTGCCTTTCCCCTCAGACTCCTGGCCACAGCTTTCTGAATCCAGCATTGCAAATTTACTTGGGGCTTAGAGGCAGGGTCTGGAAACGTCCCTTGTCTGTCCTACCGCTCTGCCTCTCTGATTCTGGTTTGTGGGGTTGGGTGGCCCCTGTTGCCTCACTCAGTCACCATGGCAGTCCGTTCCGGGTTGGTGTCACATCTCTGTCATCTTTGCGGCTCCTTCTCCAAAGCCGGTGAGGAATGTGTGTTGCTGGGATTAGCTGTAACTATACCTAAGCCCCAGACCAAGTAAAAGCTGTCATTAAGCAGAGGGGCTCTCAGCTACTTCCACTTTGGAAGTCTCGTCGTGGCTCCCTAGAGCTATTTGAAAAAGGACCTTCTGGCTTAAAGAACCAGAAAACAAGTTGGAAAAAGAACTTTGACTGAGTACATGCTATATGTTAATAGTACACTAATCTGTGTTTTGGTGTTTTTGGTTGTTGTTGTTGTTACACAGATGTAGATGACAGACTTGCATGTTAAGGGCAAAAATATTTTAGCTTGGCCTGCCTCCTGTAGCTCCTGTAACTACCAGCAGTGGTGAACTGAATGATAGATCATTTTCTACCTTCATACTCAAAACAGTCATGTCCAACCCAGGAAAAAAAAAAAAAAGGAAAAAGAAAACACACAGAATTGGGATAAGTAAAAGGCTGGGAGGACACAAAGTGAATTTCACTGAGTCTTACATGGGGGACCCTGATAATCAATAGCTAATATTGGCACTCCTTGTGTTCATGGCCTTCCTGGAGGTAGAGCTTAAATACAAACAGATGGTCTCAGTTTCCGTTCATCGGTCTTTGATCAATGCCCCTAGAGCTGGTTGTGCCCCCCAGAGGGGATCCTGTGGCAAAGAGATGTAGTCATCCCACAGTTTGGAAGTGGGGGGCAGGGGAGTAAATCGGGGCCTCCATGTAAGAAAACAGGTAGGAGTTCCTGTCGTGGCTCAGTGGAAACGGATCTAACTAGCATCCATGACGACGCAGGTTTGATCCCTGGCCTTGCTTAGTGGGTTGAGGGTCTGGTGTTGCCGTGAGCTATGGTGTTGCCATGGGCTGTGGTGCAGATCAGCAGCTGTAGCTCCGATTTGACCCCTAGCCTGGGAATTTCCATATGCCGCGAATGCAGACCTAAAAAAAAAAAAAGGAAAAGGAAAAAGAAAACAAGTAATTTCATAGCCTCTTAAAACTGTATCTTGACAAAAACCAAATCAGCAAGGCGCCACCCCCACCACGGAGGCGTTTGTCTGACCCGCTAGGTGGCGCTGCGCTGCATTTTAGAGGGCCCTGGAGCCAGCCAATCACGCTAGGTGCTTTTTGAACAAGTTCCTTCTCTCTCTTACTTATAAAATAGACGTAAAGCTAGCGTTCTTTACTGATGCCTGATATCAGACATTTAAAAATTCACCGAAGTTATTGTACAGTGTTCAGTTACTAGGGAACGCACTGCCCTTCTGCCACACTGCCTGCAGCAGGTGTCACCGTTCACTCAGTGTTTACTGTGCTTACTCTGTGCCTCCTGGGTGTGAAGCCTCGTCCTGGTGCAGTAAATCAACCAAGGCGGAGGCTCTGAGGCTCCTAGGCTGTCTCCCTGACTCCATCCTGGGATGAAAATGTTTTCATTCTAACATAATCCATTTCTTGTTCTATTCTCTAAGACAAACTTTTCTGTCTCTTGCTGCTGCTGCAGTTGAAATGTTTTTACTTTGCTCTGATTTTTATTCATGTGTAAAGAAACCTGCTGCATTTATTTCACAGATGAGAAACAGGCAGAGAGATAAAGAGATTTAAAAAGTTGCACAGCTAGTTAGGTCGTGGGGCTCAAACTCGACACTGGGATCCTGTCACCTCATTTCTCCTGTAATTTAAAGATCAGTTTTGGCTTTCAAACAACTCCTTGTTTTTACATCGTTAATACTATTTCTTAGCTGTTTGTACCCACCATTCCCCTGACCCATATCTAAACAAAGATAGAAGTTTCATTCAAGAATTCCTAATTAACATTTATGGTATAGATAACAACCATTTTATCATAACTTCTTGGCTTAAGCCTTTAACTATTTGGCTCATCACACAGGAGCAAGTTTCCAGATATGGGAATGGGAATGGGAATCGTATAGAAAAGAAGCTGAGGAGATGCTGATTATCCTCTCAGGAGCATAAAAACTCAGGGTTGGGGGGCATTTAATAATCCATGGAGGAGTTCCCGTCGTGGCTCAGTGGTTAACGAATCCGACTAGGAACCATGAGGTTGCGGGTTCGATCCCTGGCCTTGCTCAGTGGGTTAAGGATCTGGCGTTGCCGTGAGCTGTGGTGTAGGTTGCAGACGCGGCTCGGATCCCGTGTTGCTGTGGCTCTGGTGTAGGCCGGCGGCTACAGCTCCGATTAGACCCCTAGCCTGGGAACCTCCACATGCCGCGGGTGCGGCCCTAGATAAGGCAAAAAGACAAAAAAAATAGTCCATGGAGCTCAGCCTTTATCTATTTCCATCCCAATACTTTCAAATATCCTTTTCTTTACATGATGAAATCACAGTTTTTATTATATTTAGTAAACAGGTTAGACATTTTTCTAAGGACTTTGTCAATATTAGATAATCCTTGTAGCAATGGTGTGACGTAAATGCTCTTAACACCCCCATTTCACAGACGGGGAGCGGGCACAGAGGGGTGTGGTGGTTTGGTTGAGGTCACCCAGCTAGGGGTTAAATCGGAGTCAGGACCTGAAGTCAGGAAACCTAAGTGCCTCACTGCCTTATACTCCATTGCTTCATAAGATGAAACCAAAGGAAAAGGAGGGACCAAGGAAATACTGAGCAGAAGCTGTTGAGTCTAGTGGAAAATCCAGATGGGAATCCGGGGCGAAGCAGTTAGAAGCCACGTGGGACCTCAGGGACAGCCTCACTGGTCAGCTCTGGTTTAGGGGTCTCTGCTTGTGTGACTTCGGCTCCCCCTGGCTTAGACATACTCAGCAAGGGAGCTCATGGGCTGAGTGTCAAGGACACGGGCAGCAATCTCTCTCTTCAGTACCGTCTGCCCGGAAGTTTAATGAATGCTTGGGCTGGTTTTCAGAGGTACAAGTGGAAGAGTCGAAGCCACAGCCAAGGATGCGTGTTTGTTTCTTGTTCTCTGTCTCCAGCAGAGCGCAGTGGTGGCTGTTTGCTCCAGGAAAAAGTGTTTCCAACCCCCAAAATCCGGGCCCAGCACCGCAGAGAGAATGAGAAAGTTCGTTTTTCTGGTTTTCCTCACACACATCGGATATTGTCAAGGATGTGCGTTTAGCCCACGTCCTGCCTGCAGAGAACTCAGGGGAGGGGACTTACACATGTGGCATTTATGGGGTCCCCGGCTGCCCCATGGCTGTCCTTGCCACTTGTTTTTTAAATCTTTGAGGATTTCTTTGGTTTTGCCATCTTCAAATTGGTATGGACCCCACTTTACACTGGGAATATGTAATAGTTTCCTCTGACAAATTACCACGACCTTAGTCGGTTAGAACAATGCAAATTTATTATCTTACGGTTCCAGAGTCAGAAATCTGAAAAAGGTTTCACGAAGCTAAACTCGAGGTTTGGGAGGAGAATCCTGAGTGGAGAATCCTGTTTCTGTGGCTTTGCAGCCTCTGGAGCCGCCTGTATTTCCTCCGCCCTTCCTCCCTCTTCGAAGCCAGCATCTTCTAACTCGACATCTGATACCTTTACCTCCCTCTTTGATCATTTAAGGCCCCTGTGCTTACTCCGGGCCCACCCTCACCACCCCAGCTTAGCTCCCCACTGAGTGGTCCTGAAGTGGGATGACGGAGGCACTGGTCCTGGGAATCAGGACATGGACCTCTCTGGAGGAGCGGCAGCATCCTGCCTCCCATAGAACACGTGGCCCCATCGTCACGGGTAAGGACCACCTCCTTCTACTCCCCTCTTCTGCGCCCTTCTAGACCAGGCCTGCCCCCTAAGCCCCAGCGCCACTCTCCAGTTCTCAGGTGCCTACCCAGCACCCAAGATACGTTGTTTCCTTCCCCACAGCTCGGTCTCAGTGGCAGCCTCAGCGTGCTCAGACCTACCCAGAGCTGCGCTCCCTTTCTTTCCTTTGATTCTTCCCACCCACCCCACCCCCCTTCAGCAGCCCAGCCTCCCGGTGGATCTCTAAAGGAGAAATGCAAAGAGTTATTGCTTTTTAATTACAAGTGCTATTGTAACATCTATAAGGAAGAACACTTTAAGCTTAATTGAGAACAAATGTGAAGTTAAATTAAATGAATAACTAATTAACGTAATGTTCCTGCATTAGCCCCGAGTGAGCGCCGAGGCCCAGAGAAGAGGCGGGTCCTAGGCCTCCAGAGACAGTCGATGCCCAAAGCTACACAGGGACCCTGGGCCTGGGAGACAGGTGTGCAGGGGCAGCTCTCAGGGCCAGGGCCCCAAACGCCCACCTACAGCCCCAGCCCTCATTTCTGAGGCCAGGCCCCGAGCTCCCCCCGTACCCTTTTCATCTCCCTAGCGCCGCACCGAGCCACTGGCACAAGCAAATGTCTGGTTCAGCCAGGGTGTGCAGAAGCAGCACATCAGGGACACAGGGGAGAAGAGGCCGGCGGCCGGGAGCCAGACCTGCGCGTGTGTTCATCTAGTCCCTGTGCGTGACTGTTAGGGCTCGAATCTGTGTTCATTTTAACCCCCTGTTCCACGTCCCCTCGCTGCCTCACCAGACGCAGCACCCAAATCCTGCTCAGTCTTCCTTCCGGGCGGTCCCAGTTACTCCCCTGTTGCCACGGGGATCGCCCTCCTGCCAGCCCTGTCCCTTCAGGGACAAATTCTCTCAACTTGAGTCACCGTCTCCGGTGTTGTTTTGTTTTGTTTTGTTTTTTTCTTTCCTTGTATTGCTTTGAACCGCTAGCCATCCCTGTCTTACCCGCCAGCTAGACAAAGCCCCGAGGGCAGGGAGGGTGTCACCACCGCTGCGTCTCCCTTGCAGGGATCCTCTGAGGTAGGTACCGCCATCACCCCTTTCTCATGAGGCAAAGGCTCAAAGCCAGTCCGTGGTGAGGCTGGGGACGAGGAGACCTCCAGAATGGGTGCCCAGGGAGGAACGAAACCTCCCTGCCCTGCCCCTGAAAGTGGGCAGGTGAGCGAGCCTCTCCTCCCGCAGGAAGCAGAAAGGGAGCCCAGGCCACGCCTCTAGCATGGGGTGATGGCGCCCCCTGGCGCCCTTCTGAGTGGCGCCGTCAGGGAGACCGGATCTGAAGATGCTTTCCTGACGCTGAGCACCCTGCCCGCTCCGCTGCAGCTCTGCCCTGGAGGCCTGAGGGATTAGACATCTCGTCTGGCTCCTGCTTTCAAAGCCAGAGCGGGTCTCGGGCACTTTTGAGAGTTACTACTTGTCGCCATCGGCGTGTATACAACCTGTTTCATTGTGGTGGGATCTGTATGCAGCCAGTGCACCGGCCCACACAGGCTCATTCCTGGGCCATCAGTGTTGTCACGACCGCCTCCTCTGGGCCCGCCAATTGCAAGCAGCCCCAGCTCTCCACCCTTGTGGTCCTGGGACGCTGCTCCAACAGCCCACGTGAGACCTGACAAGGATGAGCACAGGCGCAGCTGGCAAAAGACATCTGTGTTGGTGCTGGTGGGTGGCTTCAGAGGCAGCCAGAAATGCCAAGAGCTAGGCTGGTAAATCCAGGGACTTGGGGCATCCAGAATAAGCACATCAGGCACACAAGGAGAAGAGGCTGGCTGCAGAGAGCCAGGACCTGCACACATAACAGCTGCCCTCTCCTTCCTGGCGAGTCTTGTCGCCCTGGAGCCTGCACTTAGACTGTCAGCCCCTTTTCTGTGTCCACTGTCTATTCCATCTTAGAGCAGAGCCAGCAAACAGTGAACACTCGAGAGCCACTGGCATTTCACTATCAAAATATTTAATACACACACCGGTACTTTTGGTCGTTTCCCCGCCCCCCATCCCCCACAGCACTGCCAGACAGGCCATCTCCCCCGGAGACACAGAGGGCTGGGACAAGAGCCAGGCAGGGGGCCTCACTCTCAGGGGCAGTACAGGCCCAAGCCCAGGAGTGACGCCTCCCCTGCCTCTCCCTAGTCCTAGCCCCGAAAGACACAGCAATAACGCCATCAAAATGGGTCAGGAGTTCGAAGTAGGACCTAATGGAGGGTAGGAGGAGAGGTGCTGACGTGGGGAAACACAGAGAAAACTGGCTTGTGGACCAGGGACAAAGAGATGCTGCATGGGTGGCTCTGAAGTGCCCGCCTCTGGGTACAGCTGATTACAAAGGTTCAAATTTAACACAAGAAGGAGAGACACGCTTTTCCCAGGCCATGGCCCAGCTGAACCTTCTCCTGTCTTGGAAGCTGAACAAGCAAGACTCTGTGCATGTCCTTCTTACACCACAGAGCAGACACCACTCAGCCCTTCTGCTTGCTGCGTCCAGAACTCAGGCCTGTCGCGCTGTCGGCATAACCGACACCATCTTGGGCTCTTGTTTCTGCTCCTTCTATGGCCCCTACCCAGCACTCTAATGAGCAGTGAAACACTTCTCTGTCATCAAGGGCTTTGTGTTACTAGATATTGTTTAATAATCATTAGGACCGGGGAGCTTCTATGCTCTGTTAGTCCCCAAACAATGGTGGAAACCTTCCCTGACGTGTTCCCGGCACCCACGGGGCAGGTTACCCAATCTTAAACCCTAACTCAGGAATGCATGTTCTGCTTCTAAGCACCTGCCCGCCTACCCTAGCTTACCATGTGCAGTGCGCCCAGAGCATCGTCCACCCGATCCTTGTCCCACCCTGTGAGGAAGTGACCCGATAATAAACTGACCCACTGATCCCACAGAGCTGCCTGCTTCATTTTTTTCGGTTTCAAGAAGCCTTCTCAGTTCAGTGGGCACTTTGCATTCCCTCCGTCCTCCCAACAAGGCCCTCGAGTGGTCTGTGTCCTCCAGCGTGGCGGTCGGGCCCCTTCCCGTGGGGTCTCCTAGCCCTTGGCAGCCCTGTGGGTGGGGCCGGCTGCTGTTGGGTCGAGAAGCCTGGCCTCAGCCATCTGTGGGGGGTGCACTTTGGGACCCGGCGAGGGCCCTCCATGCCTCTGTTCGGTTCGGGGCCTCATATTTCTCTATACCTGCACGAGGAGGAAAGAGGCAGTGAGACACGGTTAGCAAGCCCTGGCCCCAGTGGTGGGGACGGGGAAGGCGGGTTCCAGGGTCCCTTAGTAATGGCCTTATAGGAGTTCCCATCGTGGCACAGTGGAAATGAATCCGACTAGGAACCATGAGGTTGCGGATTTGATTCCTGGCCTTGCTCAGTGGGTTAAAGAGCCAGCATTGCTGTGAGCTGTGGTGTAGGTCACAGATGAGGCTCGGATCCTGCACTGCTGTGGCTGCAGTGTAGGCCAGCAGCTACAGCTCCGATTCGACCGCTAGCCTGGGAACCTCCATATGCCGCAGGTGCGGCCCTAAAAAGCAAAAAAAATAAAAAATAAATAATAAACAATGGACTTTCATCCCAGTTCAGTATAACTAGGGCTCCCTGTCACCTGTTGGGCAGGGAATACCAAGCCAGAATCGTGTTAAAACCCTTACAATGTTGGTACCAAGTTTGCACTTGGCAAAGCAGTGTCACATGTCCCCTCTTGCCGCAGCCTGAGGTCAGCCTTCTCAGGGATTTAGAAGCAAGCATTCCCCCTCTGACACGTAAGGACACAGAGATTCAGGGAAGGTGCCCAAGGTGTTAGAGATGCAGGTGAGCAAAGAAGTCAGGATCGTCCAGCGTTTCTGGTTCCAAGCCCAGTGCTCCCTCTGCCCCAGCAAGTGACTCCACTCCCCACACACAGGCCAGGCCTTCCGCAGAGAAGGACTCACTTAGGATGGCAGCGGTGCTGAGAAAGCAAACCTCCCATATCCGGGGGCAAACTGAGGCTCTGCTGGGGCCAGGGAAAGGCCTGAGGTGTATTCCATGAGCTCTGAGCCTCTGTGCTCTCACCTCTGAGTGAGAACACCTTCCTCTCAAGGCCGCTGAGAGGTGAGCAGGTGTGTCCACGGTCACACTCAACCAGGCTCAGAGCAGACGCTTACTCAACGTGCATTGTTTTCCTTTTATGCTTCACTTCCTCCCCTCCTGATGTCCCTGTGGGCCTGGCCCGAGGATGGCAGGTGGAAGGAGCGCTAGCCAAGGGACGCCAACCTCCCCAACCCCCACCTGCCCGCGCTGCCTCCCCAGGACAGGGCAGGACACTCGGGACGGCTCCTGTCCTCCATTTCGCTCCCCTGAGCCCAGGTGACGCCTTCCTTTAAGGAAAGCGCTTCCCAGCTACCATGAGCCCAGCGCGTTCTTCCTCACATTTACCAGGCAGACCAGGTCCACAGCCCTGGCAGCGCCTCATTAGCAGGAGCGTCCTAAGGAGACCCAGAAAGGCTCCAAGAGAACACTGCCAACCTCAGCACCAGCCGCGCAGCCCAGCTCCCATCCTCTGCCTCAGCCACAAGCCTGTCCGTGCAGCCTCCACACCCACCACCGCTGGGTACCAGGCAGAGAGCAGCAGGCCAGTTCGGGGTTTTGTTGCAGAGGCTTCGCTTGATAGTTGTTTTTTCTGCACACCCCCAGGCAGAGGCGCCAGATGGCCTTGGTTTCTGAGCCCTGGGAGGCACAGACAGCCGAGTCCCTTCCGAGGGAACACTCTCCCTGGACGCTGCCGCCTCTGTCCAGGGGGTGGGAGTGGGGGCACCCAAAGCCCTACCACTCTCCCCAAGGAGGAGAAGAGGCCACTGGCCTCCACCGCAGCTCAGGCCCCTTAGGAAACACTTCCCAAGCACCAGGCTCTGCTTGGGGGCAGAGTCTGGAATTGGCACCCAAGGAAAAAGAGGAAGTCAGAAAAATCTGGAGGAGAGAGGCTTAGCATGCACTCCAGCACACATTAGTCACAGACTCGAAGAAAATACTCACAAAAGTCATGGGACTTGAGGAAAATACTATCGCGCATGGGTTAGGGCCACACTAGAGCTATGGGGACAACAGAGGACAGGTTAGTGGTGCCAGGCAGGGGGTTCACAGAGCACGTTCGGGGTCTGACTGCACATTCCTGAGGTCCAGGCTGGAGCTGGGCTCAGACGGGCGCAGCACTGATGCCCAGGAGAAGCGGGGCCGGGCTCGGCTCCCCGAGACTTACCCTCTGTCTCGGCGCAGGGACGACTTCCAGGCCAGGACCTCTTTGTACACCAACCGGCAGAGGAGCTGAGGAGAGGCGGCCGCACAGAGGGAAGGGAGGGAACGTAAGCCTGGAGCGAGCGGTTCATCCCTGGTGCCCCCATGGGAGGCAGTGATTCTGAACAAAGGGAGCTGTTCCCATCATCCCAGAGCCTCAGTGGCCAACGCTTTGGACCTCCAGGGTTCCGGCCCTGCAGGACAGGACCCCTCCCTAAAGCCCTCTGTGTGCCCCAAACTCTTACCAAGCAGGCCAGGATGTCGGCAGAGATGAGCATGTAGAAGACGTTGTTCCAGCCCGTGGGGGAAATGAGCCCGGCCAGCAGAGGCCCCAGAGCCGCACCTGCAGGGAACACAGCATCAGATGGGGGCCCGGATCAGGCCCTCCCTGCCCACACAAGGGCAGCACCCCAAGAGTGCACCCAACACCAGGCTTGGGGCTCAGCTACCAGGAGCCTAGGGTGGGAGTCACAGACCTATGGACCCTGTGCCGTCGATGATGGCCGTGACGGTGGAGAGTGCCTTCGCATTGCCCTTCAGGCTCTTGTGAGTCCCCTGGGGAGAGAGAGCAGAGTGGGAGGCCCAAACCAGGAAGTGGCACTGAGCAGGACCAGGACCGGGGCAGGGATGGCTCGGGGAAAGCTGGCGGCTAGGGCTTGGAGTTAAAAGGAAAGAGGGGCCGGTGGCCGCTTCAGAAGGACTTTGAGCATCTCGTCGCTGCAGGCCGGGGCGGGGGGGTGGGGGTGGAGTCACACGGGGAAGGTGGGGACAGAGGCCCTGACCCATGCCCAGGTGGCCCCACGTACCAGGTCAGCTGAGACGGCAGTGGTGATGAGCGCATAAGGGCCGTTGACCAGGGCTCCACAGAGAATCAGCATGACTGAGGTGGTGACGAGATGGCCAGTTAGAGAGGAGAGGTGGCCGCCCCCCAGCCCCAAAGCAGGTGAGTCCCCCAGGCGTCAGGCCGAAAGCCCCAGGCCGGCCTCATGGGGACCCCGCGGCGGTGCCGTCTCGTCACCTATGGAGATGCTGATCCCGCTCTGGCCCACGGAGTTGTACAGGAACATCTGGCAGAGGAGAAGGCGCGGCAGTCACACCCCGGCTTCCCCGTGGGCCGCCTCCCTTAGACCTGAGCCCAGAAGTCCGAGGACCCCGTAGGTCCCATTTCTCCTTCTTCTCACACCCCGGCCGCTGTCTTCAGGCGTTCCAAGGATGCAGGGTCCGATATGTGGTAGCCTATTGTTTCCCTTTGCCCCCAAAGTCTGCTGTCATATCAAAGCTCATTCTGTTCTCTCCTTGGTCAAGAAGCTTAGCAGCTGGCCTCCCCCTTCTCCACCACAGCCAAGAGCCGCTAATTCCTTTCCAGAATTCTCACTCTGAGCCTGGCCTCTCCTCCCCCCGCCGTGCACACAGATGTACACGCACGCACGCAGAGACAGGCATGTGCGTGACACCCAGGCGTGCACGCCATCCAGTGGCCTATGGGCACAAATGCACTTTGTCCTTGAGGTTCTACGCACCATGGGGGCAGCCAAGATCAGCATGACGCAGCAGGTGGTGGCCCTGCCATTGGTGTAGTCAGAGATGAGCCCCGCCAGGATGCCGCCTGGAACACAAGGCGCACACTGCCGCCCCAGGCACTGAGACCCCAGCACTGCCCCGGAGCTCAGCCCAGCACGAGCTTGGGCCTCTCCCTCTGCAGCCCTCCCGGTGCCCACAGCTCACGGGAAGACCAAACACAAGGGCCGCCTTTCCTAGGGCCACCTGGGCAGGAGCCCCTTTCCCTCTGATGCCACCGGCCAAGGGCACGTCCCACCGGCCCTGGCCCTTTTTCTGCATCCCCGCAAGAGAGAGGGGGATGCAGCCTAGAGGCGAACAGGGCATGCGCTCACCTATGATGCCGCCAACATCGAAGAGTGTGGACAGGTCCCCAGCCTCCTTGGCACTAAAGTGAACTGTGAAAACAAAAGCATGTGTCAGACCTGGGGGCTCAGGGCAGACCTCTCGGGGCCACCGCCAGAAGCGGTCCTGCAGAGCACCTGACCCACTGTCACTGCCTCCTTTTTCAGAGGAAGAGGGGGTGTGGGGAAGCAACTGGCCAAAGTCACCTGTGAGTCTGCAGCACGCCCTTCCCAGCCTCGAGTCCTGTACGGCCTCCCCCCAGTGAGATGACCTTGACCTCCCAAAACAGCTCCCACCCCACCACCTGAAAGCACTGAGAACTGGCTGCCGAGAGCCCTGATCCCCGGGGGGGGCACAGCTGCTCTCCCTGAGTCTCAGCCCCTGACGGAACAGAAAGCCCCCTGCAGGAGCACTTCACAGAAGTCAGCTTGTAGGAGAATGGGGACCTCGGGTCCCAGACCTTGGCCTGGGATTAGAAAAAGGGATGTCCAGAAGCTTGACTTGTAGTCCAGCCCTCAAGGCTGACTCATACGCTGAAATCAGCATCAAGGCCACGGAACAAAGAGTCACAGCATCCACCGGGCTGCCTAGCGCTCTACCCCGGCTTCCAGAGAGGCCTCTCAGACAGAGCTGTGGGGCAAGTTACGGCCTGAGGTTTGGCCCTGACTAATCCCCATGGCATCCTGTTGGTGTACACACATTGTGTGGCAAGGCAGCCTCATCCCTCCCACGGGGCCCGGAGGGAGCAAGGCAGCCTGGGGAGAGCTCTGAGGCCCCGGGGGCTGAGGGCAGAGCTGCTGCTTGACAGCGGAGTCCCGCCAGGGGGACGCCGGAGACCCAGGACAGGTGGACAGAAACATCCTTTTCCAACCCTAAAAGTGACCTCTCCCCAACTGTCCCTTCTTGGGTGGGGGCAGGCACAGGGGCAGGGCAGGGGTGGAGCAGGGGTGGGGCAGGGGTGGAGCAGGGGCGGGGCAGGGGAGAGCAGGTCCACAAGACGGGCACCCAGCAGACCCAGGCACAAGTCATCACTCCCGAGAGGTTCCCAGCAGCCCGGACAGTGTTTGCCACCGGGCTGTAAGCAGCGGGGTCGGCTCCCAGGCCCTCTTCCTTGGGCTGGGGGAGGCTCAAGGGACCCCTGGAGGCATTCAAAAGGCAGACCTTTTCTAGCACCTTCCAATCCATCTATGCCCCCAGCAGCCGGGAGGTGGGTTCCTTCTACACGTAAGGCTGGAGAAGAAGTTAGGGACGGTTGCGGGACACAGCTTTGAGTTCCTAGCCCCAGTTCAGTGCCAAGGGAGTGCAGATGGCTGGTGTCTTCACGGTTTAGCTTTCCATTAAAGGAAAAACCAGTCCCCTCTCTGCCCTAGGGGAGGTTCAGCAGAAACCCCGCCCACTCCTGGAGGCATAGGCATCACAGGACAGGTTTCCTCCTCAGAGGCCCCTCCCCGCCAGCACTCACCCACGTTGAAGATGTAGAGGGGCAGCCAGTACAGGAAGGTGTAACTGACCAGCTTGGCAAAGAGCAGACACAAGGAGAACTCGATCACGCCCTGGGGAGCGTCACGGAGGGCGCCATTGGAAAGGGGTGCAAGTCATCCTTGGTTCTGCAGCAGCCCCCACCCCACCCCATCCCGCCCCCTCCCAGCCTCCTCTCCCACCCACCACACAGAGTCTCAGTAACAGGGTGCCTCTGCTCCAGCGCCTCCCCCCTCGCCCTCCCCACGCGGGCCGCCCTCCCCGGGCAGCGCACGTCGAGAAAATCCGGAAACCACAGGTCACCCCGAGCCTCCCACCCCCTGATACCCAGCGGAAAAATCTAAACAGCCTCTCCCTTCCTCATTCCACGGACTTCTCACCGGGATCCGGAGCGCCCCAAAGAAGCTGATGGCAGCAGGCTGAGCGCCTGACTCCTTAGAGTGGCTGACAGCAGAGTCCGGGCTGCTGTCCCTGTTGGAGTGGGAGTCCTCAGGGAGGTCCTGGCTCTCTTCTGGCTCGACCTGCGCAGAGAGGAGCCTTTGCTGTGGCCACATCACATACCACGCCCCACCGGCTGCAGGGACAACCCACGAGAGAAGTAGGGGCTCCCAGACTGGAAGGGGATCGCGTCCCTTCCTGGACGGGACTAAGCTCCTGCAGGGAAGCCGGCCAAAGGCCCGACTTTGGGCTTGTGAAGGAACCGTGTGCACATGGCCCCCGCCTCCAGGTGCCCAGGCCTCTGGGAGCCGCCCCGGACAGAGCGGGCAGGCAGGCACGGGGCCACACTCACGTGGTGCTGAGGGGGCGTGCAGTCCACGTCTTCTGGGTCTGAAAGAAAAACCGTCTAAGAAGCTTCCCAGCAGGCCAGGCCCTCGCCGTGCGCGGCGTGCAGACCCCAGCCCCCAAGGTGGCAAACCAGGGCTCGGAGACCACTGTCCGGCCCTGGGTCTCCTAACGATGAGCTGCAGCACTGCTGCCTCATGGACTTCCGTTCTCTGGCTACAAGTGACCAAACAACCGGTCCGTCTGACGCGCAAGGCTGGCAGGGAGTAGGGAAGAGGCTAAAAACGTGGAGCGCGTCCCGGCCGTCAGCTCCACTTTCCCTCACGCTCCGATTAGTCAGCATCTCCTGGCCCCAGGCCTCACTGGAACTTTCAACAGCCCAAGGAAGCAGGCACTATCATTCTTATGTTACAGATGAGAAACCCGAGGCTCAGAGAGGTTGCCGGTCCCGAGTCCCCAGATCTGTTCCTCCAACTGGGAGATTCCACTGTACCAACCGCCTCCTCCCAGAACCTCAGTGGGAGGCCCCGTGGGGGAGGGGGGGCACTCACATTCGATGAGGAAGAAGAAGGTGATGAGGCCCATGATGGCCGTGATGATGCCGGGCACTATGAAGGACAGGCCCCACTGCTCATCCACCCAGATGCCGGCGATCAGGGAGCCCAGGATGTTGCCCACAGACGTATGGGAATTCCAGATGCCCATGATGAGCCCTCGCCTGCGGGGAGGGGAGGGGGCAGGGAGTGGGAAAGGTAAGTACCAAAGCCGACTGCCGGCAGCCCCCAAGCCCACAGATGCTGGTGGGGAGCGGGGGAGAGGGAGGGCTCGCTGGTGGCCGTCAGCCAGCTCCCTGAGCAGCAGTAGCTGGCCGCTCACTACCCCGAGGGCATGGAGCCCCACCCCTCTCTTCTCTCTTGCCCAAAGACTGTGACTCTAAAGGACTGTGATTCTGCCCCCCAAGGGACACTGGCACTAACTGGAGATTTCTGATTGACCCCGCCGGGTGTACTAGTGGTATCTTGCAGGTGAAGGCCGCTAAACATCCTACCCCACAACAAAGAATCATCCAGCCCAAATGTCAGCAGTGCCAAGGCTGAGAAAACCTGCCCGGGAGAAACTGCTCTTTTTTTGCACAAAAGCCAGTTCAAAGAAAAAAACAGACACACACACACACACACACACACACACACACGAGCATTATAGGCTTCATGCAAAACATTTTTATCTTCATGCAAAATGGAAATTCATCTATTATGAGAAAAAAACACTATTAAGGTTGCAGGTTTTAAGGATCAAAACCTCACCAGTCAGAAAGTCAATATACTGCTTTTAGTCACTACAATGTTGTATCAGCCTGTGACAGCCAGCAAGACGGAGACATGTCTCTAATCCCTGACTTGGAAATCATATCAGGGGCCACAAGGAACCCATCACCAGCCCAGCCCTCCCCGGGGTGCTGCCCACCCTCCTCCCTGGTCACACTCACTTCCCCTTCCCAAACCAGTTGCCAACACAGGTCACCACGGAGGGCCAGCCAGTGGTCTGGGCAAGTCCATTGCAGATCTGCAGAGAGGGAGGAGGGAGTGGTTCAGCATGGGGACGGGGGCTTTCCACGGCCCACCCTGCAAGCCCCCCTCCTTCACACACGTGCACACCCCCCCAATCACCAGCTGATTTCTCCTCTGGTGGAGACCCCCACTGCCGGGACCAGGCCTTGCAGGCACCTCCGGGAACTCAGGGTAACGTCAGTGCAGACTGACTGAGCCAGCGAGGCTGACCTGACCGAGGGAAGTGGGGCGCCGAGGCCCGTAATGAAGGATCACGGGGCTGGGAAGGAAGGCCCAGGTCGGCCATGACCCTGGGGTGGCTGGGAGGGACCAGAGGCTTCTGGGAGCCTTTCTGAGCCGGAAACAGAAGCCCGACTGCAAGATGGAGGCTCGTACCTGGATAAGCACAAAGTACCAGAGCATGTGGATGTTCCAGAAATAGCCCAGGCCAAAGAGCGCAGTGAAAAGGCCGCTGAGCAGCATTCCAGCTGAGAGGTAGTAACGCAGGGGGAGCCGCTCCCCAAAAATACCGCTGCAGGAGGGTTGGACTCGTGGTTAATCTCCGCTACCTGTGCTCCTGGCCTTTGCCCCCTATCCCGCCCCACTCCCACCCAAAGCCACTGTAATGACTTGGCCCAGGTGACCACCAACGACCTCTGTGTTGCCACAAGCCAGGGACACCCCTCAGACCTCTGCTCACTAGGCCCCTCTGCTTTATCAGACACTGCCAACCAAGAGCCTGGCAATGTTCTCTCCGTGGACCCCATAATGGCACTGTCACCCCTCTTCCTCCCCCTTGTCTGACCACTCCTTCTCACGCATTTTCTCCTGCATCACTTTTATGGTTTCAATTGCTGCCTATATGTTAAACAGCCCCAAGTGTGTATCTTCAGCCCTGGACTCTCTCCCAGAGCTTCAGGATCACATCCAGATGCTTCAGGACATTCCGGCTTGGATGCTACCAAATAACGGCCACTCACCAACTCTAAAAACTGAATTCCTCTTTCTCCCCTCCTCCAGTCCCAGTTCCACAGGTCCTGCACCCCTCATCTGAATGGATGGCGCTGCTGTAACCAGCAGAGCGCTGTGGGACTTCTGGGCACAAAAGCCTTTCTGTGTCCCCCATTTCTTGTTTTTAGGAAAGGGGCTCATTCAGCCTCCATGGCCTTCCCTGAGTTCCAAGGGGCAGGTCCAGACATTTGCTGATCAGGGAAGGAAGGGGATGCAGAGACAAGGGAGGAACAGTCAAGCAACAACAGTACGGCCTTGGGGCAGGATCCTGGTTCCCTCTCACCCGTAAGGTAAAGATTAGGCACCCTGAGCACAATTGCCTGTGGGTTAAAGATTGTTAGCACAGGATGTTTTTCCGGAACTTTCCTAGTTTGCTTTTTTTCTTCTTCTTCCTTTTAGGGCCTCACCTGTGGCATATGGAAGTTCACAGGCTAGAGGTCTAATTGGAGCTGCAGCTGCGGGCCTACACCACAGCCATAGCAACGGCAAATCTGAGCCACATCTGTGACCTATGCCACAGCTCATGGCAACGCCAGATCCTTAACCCACTGAGCAAGGCCAGGGATTGAGCCCACATCCTCATGGATACTAGTCGGGTTCTTGACCTGCTGAGCAACAACGGGAACTCCTAGGAAACCTATTTGTAAAGGCGTCACTGAGACTCAGGTCCCAGGTTTAGCGGGACTTGGAAGCCAGTTTGTGCCATGGCTTCCTTTTTGGCTGGAGAGGATGCTGTTCTTGCTTTCAGTTTTGTGCATGAGTGTTTCATTCCACTCAGTACGAAAAGCACATCTCTACTTCCATGTGATAGGACCCTAGGAAAGGTTTTGACACACTAGTCAACCTGTGAGTGTATGACGAAGAAAAAATTGATGTTTTATTATAACACTACGTGGTCACAATATTTTTAGACTCCAGAGAAAACTGGTTTAAGTGAATCTCTTCTGAAAATTCTAAAACTGGGAGTTCCCATCATGGCTCAGTGGCTAACAAATCCGACTAGGAACCATGAGGTTGTGGTTTCGATCCCTGGCCTTGCTCAGTGGGTTAAGGATCCAGCGTTTCCTTGAGCTGTGGTGTAGGAGGCAGACGAGGCTCGGATCTGGCGTTGCTGTGGCTCTGGCATACGCCGGCGGCTATAGCTCTGATTAGACCCCTAGCCTGGGAATCTCCATATGCCACGAGCGCCGCCCTAGAAAAGGCAAAATGACAAAAAAAAAAAAAAAAAAATATATATATATATATATATATATATATATATATATGGCTGGTTCTTTTTGCATATACAGTTTAAAAAAGCAAGCTCAATAAAATGCCTTTGCAGAAATCTGACCCTGAGGGAAAAAGTCCTTTCTGGAGAACTTGCTTTTCTAGCCCTATGCTTTGAGACTGGGGCTCTCAGGAACACAACTATTATCTCTAATTCCTGGATCTAAGGTACTTCTGGGTTACCTTAGTGAATTTTTCCTCTCCAAGACTCCCACTAGATAGCCCTTAGGAAATGTATTTTATCACTAGGTGGAATTTTCCTCACCTGGCCAATTAATAATCCCTGCTCTGATCCTGACCATAAATATGAATCTTCTTTTAGGATCACTCAAACTCAGTCAGAACAATGAGCTAAGTCTCAATCAAAAAACTGTAATCTGTTTATTAAAAGGGGGATGGATTTATGTATTTACAAATTCACTATTAAAAGTGAATAGCCTACTGAATACTGGTATCTATGATGCTTTAAGTGACCCACTCCCTAGTTTTAACAACATCTTTTAAAACTGGCTTGGAGTGGGAAAGCTCTTGGCTAAAATATGTACTCATAACTCTATTAATGTTACTAGCTATATTGTTTGTGAAATATGTACTTATAACTCTATTAATGTTATTAGCTATGTTGTTTGTATTTTGCCTGTTTTATAAGATTATTTTTTTCTTGTATTACCAAATGTGTGACTGAGCCTCCAAAAAAAAAATAATGATGACTATGAAACTTGAAATAGTTGATCAAATATATAGTTCTTTACCAGATCAATGACTGTAACTCTAGATATGGGAACAACAAGAAGAAGGGATATTTTCCTGGACCATAACAGACTAGTAAGACAGGTGGTTCAGAGACTTTTGGCTACTGTTAGTAAGGTCTAGTCCAGTAATAGCACATTGAGTGACCTATCAGCTAAATCTTTGCCAGACCTGGGGATGTGCATTTCTAGCACCATGGGACGAAATGGTTATAAAATGCTTCCCAAAACTGTGGTCAAATTTATGACCATGGGGGAGCCCTGTGAATTGGAGACTGGCACTTGCCATCTGCCTCTACACGGATTGAACCATGAGCCACTGCAGCTGCTGACCCTCAACACCTCCTGAAAGGAGCTCAGGGTGGAGACCAGGAGTGAGGTGCTCTGTGCTCTGGGAAAACTGGCAGAACAGGTCTTCAGATAGTGAGATATTTTCAAGAAGATTTTATGAGCCCCATTCTTACATCTCCTCACATCTAGAAAAGGACTAAAATCATTACCAGTGGCATCTGCATGGCCATTAAGGAAAAATAATATTAAAATCTAAATGGAGTGGCTATGGTTCAGACATCCAAAATAATATTAGGTGGCATTTTGATCATGATTTCAGACAAGTCCCTGTACTGCTGGGAACTTGAGTTTTCTGAGCTGTGTCAGACTTGGAATGCCACCAGCCATTCTTAAAGCAATGTCTGCTAGCAGCTGGGAGTTGCGATCTTATGGTTTCAAGGTACCCTCTTATAGCTATTAAATTTTTAGACAGTGAAATTGCTTTAGATCAGATATTAGCCAAAAAAAGATATGTAATGGCCAATAGCTCCTGTTATGTATATGTTAATACTACATCAGAAGTTAAAACCTACTTAAATAAAAGTAGACAACTGGCTACAGGTCTCCCCACAGTGCCAGTTCCAGGAGTTCCCACTGCGTTACAGTGGGAACAAATCTGACTAGTATCCATGACGATGAGGGTTCAATCCCTGGCCTCGCTCGGTGGGTCGGCAGTCCGGCTTTGCCATGAGCTGTGGTGTAGGTCCAGACGTGGCTTGGACCTGGCATTGCTGTGGCTGCAGCGTAGGCCAGCGGCTGCAGCTCCGATTTGACCCCAAGCTTGGGAATTT
Organism: Catagonus wagneri; assembly: GCA_004024745.2. Lineage (NCBI taxonomy): Eukaryota > Metazoa > Chordata > Mammalia > Artiodactyla > Tayassuidae > Catagonus > Catagonus wagneri. The sequence continues at coordinate 7,527,761 of PVHT020000113.1, forward strand.
CCATATGCTGAGGGTTCAGCCCTAAAAAAAAAAAAAAAAGTTCCAGTTCCAAATGGGGTTTCAGATGAGGAATTCTAATTCTCCTGAATTCCTCAGGGAATGAGACCTATTTTGTCTATTAAAGTTCAAGTTGTCACTTCTACTTATAACGGGGTCTGTCGCACCAAAATGGTCAAGGAATTGAGATCTTAATCATACAAGACTCAGATCCAGAACTTGGAACTCAGGAATATTTCTAATTTGGTGTCCATTCCCCATTTCAGCAGGAAGCAGCCAGAGCACTGGTCGCCCCGCTCCCTGGAAGACTTGAGGAAGATAAAACAGAAGTGGGGATTTTAAAACAAATCCCCCTAAAACTAAGTTCCTTTGACAAGCTTATGCTTGTCTCTATCCAAAATGATTATTCCCTTTCTTGCCTAACACCTGTTCGCCTCCAGATTGAAAGGTATCAAAGAAAAGGGGGGAATGTAAGGGAGCAGGACCCTGTGGGGCTACTGGGCACAAAAGCCTTTTCCCCAGTTTTTAGGAAACGGTCCTCATTCAGCCTTCATTGTCTTCCCTGAGTTCCAAGAGGAAGGTTCAGACAGTTACTTATCAGGGAAGGAAGCGGAAGCAGAGAAAAGGGAGCAACAGTGAGGCAACAACAGTACAGCCTTGGGGCAGGATCCTGGTTCCTTCTCAAAGGATAATCATAATGATGTAGGCATCTCATGCACCTAAGAGAAAAGTTATCTTTCTTATGCTTCTTTCAGAAATGACTTCTTTAAAACTGAACAGCTTGGAGCCCTTCCTTGTGCTTCTCCCTCATTGGATTGTCCCCTAAACACAATCACCTGTAAGCTAAAGATTAGGCACCCTGAGCACAATTGCCTGTGGGTTAAAGATTATTAGCACAGGATGTTTTTCTGGAACTTTCCTCATCTGTTCTAATCTCTGATCATCATGACTTTTTCACAAGTACTGTAATTCTAGGCAATAACCCAGAAGACCTCTACCAGCATTATGCCGAGATCTCCTGAGGCCAGTTTCAGTGACTAAGATCCCCCCAAAGAAAGAAGAGTGCATGCTGGCCCCAATCCTGATTCTTATCTGAAACTGTTTTTCTCCTTTTAGACTATAAAACTCCCTGCAATTCTCCCCATAAGGGAGGCATAGTCTTTAAAGCACTGGCCTGCTATGGCCTCCTTTGCCGGGCAAAGCAACAAAAGCTATTTTTTTTTCACCTTCACCCCAAACTCTGTCTTCTGTGTTTCTATTTGGCACTGGTGGACAGAGGCTGGGTTCTGGCAATACCACCAGGCTTGGCACTGCAACCAGAAACCACAAACCTACCCCAGTTTCCTGCCTCTCCTTGCCCTCCGTCACATGCAACCTCCACTGTACCTCTTACTTCTCAGGTGAGGTTTCCGCTCAACCTCTGTTACTACTGCTCTGACTTAAGCTCCTCAAAGCTCAGCGGCAATACTATGAAGCCTGTTTCTTCCTGTGAGCTGGCATCAGTTCCACCCTCCGTCACACTGACCTTCTGTCGCCCTCACAGCAATCTGTCCAGACTGTAAATCTGAACAGGCTCCGTGGCTCTCCTGTGCCACGGCCTGGTACACAATGACCTCACTCTTCAGCCTCAGTTCGTGCCATGACTTCCTTCAGATTTTACACTCTGGTAAACCTGTTATTCGTGCCTTGCCCCACCTCGCCCCCAAAATCCTGCTGTCTCACACTCACCTGACTTCGCCCCACGCAATTCCTCCCACCTAGCCACTCCTTTGTCAGGCACAATTCCTCTTCATCAGCTCAAGCATCATCTCCTCCAAGAAACCTTCCCTAACCCTTCTTCTGTAACCCCAGCTGGGACTAAGTAACTCCTTCTGGGCCCCAGAGTGCCCCGCAGCCACCTCTGTCTTTGAGCCTATTTGTTTTCGTTTTTGTTTTTGTTTTGTCTTTTTTAATGGCCCTACCCATGGCACATGGACGTTCCTGGGCCAGAGACTGAATCTGAGCCACAGCTTTGACCTGCGGCTGAATGCCTGATCCTTGAACACACTGTCCTGGGCCGGGGATCAAACCCGCATCTCTGCAGTGACCTGAACTGCTGCAGTTGGATTCTTAACCCACGGGGCCATAGTGGGAACTTATAAGCCTGTTTTATAACTAGCTGCTGACGTTCCAGTCGCTCCACTGGGCTGTGAGCTCCTTGGAGGTGGTGCTCTGCCTCAGTCATCTTTGATTCCCAGAAACGAATATCATACTTGCCATCTAAAAGCTGTGCTAGGGTTTTCCTAGCACCCAGGGCTATCCTCGAAGCACCCCCGTCCAAGACAAATCATAGTCCAGTCACACCACTGAATGAATGAACAAACTCAAAAGGAGATCCAAGAAAGCCTTTCTTAAGAAAAAAAGTCACTAAAAGTAGAAGTTGGCCAGGGGAAGGAGCAGGCCCGGTGAGCACACAAACACAGACGGCTCCAGGCTTTGTGTGGAAGTCTTGTCTCATTCCCAGCGAGGGGAGCCGTCAGCTCCCTTTTTCCTTTGACCCCGCTGCCCCAGGCTGGTCAAGGGGCAACAGCAGCTCCCAACAATCCCACTCTGGGTCCCAGACTCTGCCTCTCTCTTACCTGATAAACATGCCAATGGCATAGGCCACGAGGAAGGCATTGTCCACGGCCCCCAGCAGCTCCTTGTAGTTGCTCTGATCTGAAAGCCGGTGAGAGAGACTGAAAGTGGATGGATGCCCACTGCAAGAAGCTCTTTCTGACCACAGACAGCCCTTTCCCGGGGCAGGGGAAGGTGTGGGGAGGAGCAGCTCGGCCTGTTCTTACCAAACGGGGCCCAGTTGCACCATGTGGTGTCGTTGACACTGTGGGTGTTGTTGATGGGCTGGATTATCCCCGAGCAGTTGTGGTGCAGACGGCTCTGGAGAGGCAACGGATGCCTGGGTCAGAGGTCATCTCGTGCCCCAGAGCCCACTCAACCCAGAGAGGAGCAAGCAACCTCTCCAGCCCCGACAGCCTCGCTGCTCGCCTGGCTCTGGACCCCACAGTCCTTCCTCTGGCACCTCCTCTGGCAGGACAGGTGGCCACAGCAGAGCCTCGGTGAAGGGCGAGGGGAGCCTATGAACAGAACCCTCGGAGGTCAGGGTGCCTGCTCTCTGGTCCCACCCATAGCCCCCGACACCGCTGTCTCAGTGAAGAAACTCAAAAGGAGCTGCTAGGGGAACTCGCCTTGCTGAAAGGGACTGCTAAACGTGGGGGTCGGCCAGGGGAAGCAGCAGGCTCAGTGACCGAAGTAACGGGATAAGTTTGGTTCTGGGCCGAGTTCCAGACCATTCTACTGAAGTACATTTCTGCCGGGTCCCAGCATTTCCTGCTTGCTCTCTTACCCCTGGGGCAGCCTCACCTTGACAACACTGATGGGCTTCCTGGACATGTGGTAACAGGTGTAGATGAAGAAGGTGATCAGCAGGATGAAGCCTCGGAACCTGCAGGAAAAGGCAGGCATCTGGGTTAGCAGGAAGCTCAGACCCCCTGTCTCCACAGGGCCAGGAAGCATCCCACCTGTGTGTTCTGTCAGCCTCAGGGCCTCAGCACCACCCATTCTCCACCTTTACACACACACACACACACACACACACACATGTTCCTCGTTCCTCGGGGCAGAGGCCAAGGGCAAGGTAGGAACAAATGCCCAGAGGCCAAGGTGATCCATGGGCACCATCTCCCTGGTCCCAGGCCCCGAGGCCTCTCAACAAGAGGTGGCTCTGCACCTGGCCCCAGGCGACACCGCACCACCCCTCCTGCTCTCGCTACCGCTCACCACCTCCACTTCTCTTTGGTCTCACTCAGGTCGGGGCGCTTCTGCGTGAGCAAGAGAGATGTGGGCAAGGAGACAGAATTGTTTATAAAGCACCAGACTTGGTGGGAGTGGGCAGGGGGCCGATGTGGAAGGAAAGGCTGCAATGGGAGGTCAAGTCTCCTCTTAAGGCCAGAACAGCAGAAAGAGCACCCGCTACAGCCCAGTTCAAACAGAGCCTAAAACATAGCTGAAAATGTGGCAACAGAGGGACAGCTGGTGCCAGAAGCCAGGTCCTCTTCCCAGGCCCAGTCTAGTCCATCCCGCTGGACAGAAGGGTCATTCTTTCCACCGGTGGCTCACACATCACATGTGCCCTCTCCCACCCCCGCTCATCCCATGCCCTGGTCTGGGATGGAAAGAACAGTTCAGCCAGGCGCCATCGAAGTTTCCACCGCACGCTCCACTCTTCCCCTTCTCCTGAGGGCCCGGGGAAGGGCGTCCGGGTCCTCCTGAGTCACTGTCTGCTTACCCAGCACAGCATCAGCTGAGCCGGGTCAGCAGCTGGGAGCCAGGAAGTACATGAAAGAGAGCTCAGAAGGGACTGCCAAAGACCAGAGCCCTGGTTGATTAAAGAGTTTGAGGAGAAGGGGTGGGGGAGGGGACTGAAGCCGTTTCCACCCCCAGGGTCCGGCGTTGCTGTGAGCTGTGGTGTAGGTCACAGACTTGGCTCGGATCCCGCGTTGCTGTGGCTGTGGTGTAGGCCGGCGGCTACAGCTCCTGTTAGACCCCTAGCCTGGGAACCTCCATATGCCTTGGTTGAGGCCCTAAAAAAAACAAAACAATAAAATACCCCTCCCCCAGGGTGGGGTGGGGGGCGCTGAGCTGAGCCTAGTTTGGCTGCCACATGGATGCAGCCACTGACCTTGGTGACAAGTCAGATCTCTGGATCTGAAAGGCCCCCAAGCACCCCTGAGGTTCCCAACACTGACCCCTCCCTGGACAGGCCTGACAGTGAGGACCAGGCTGCAACTCAGCCACGCTGAGCCCTCTCAGGAGCCTTTCAGAGACAATGAGGGGTCAAAAGGTACAGCCCAGCTGGCAGCCAGCCTTCCCCTCCCTGCCTCGCTCCCACCACCGCGCTGCTTTGGCCCCAAGTGCCAGAACCTGCCCACTTCAGAGGCGCCTCAGCTCACCCGCCCTTGACTTTCTCCAGCCTGTGGTCCCAGGTGCGCTTCCTTATCTGCCTTCATCAGGGGCCTTCTCCCTCCCAACCCGGGGTGGGAGAAGCTGAGACAGAATAGCAGGCACATCTGTGCCCTTGACTTTCTCTGGCAGAAACAAGACTGCCCTCCCATCACATCCTACCATGTGCCAGCCTCTGTCAGGGACCCAGCAATAAGCCAGAGACAGTGAGAGAGACCGCTGCCCACCAGGGGCTCACAGGTCAGCAAGGAGGCAAGCAGAATAGGTGCGACAGTTATAAAAGAGCGCAGCCCTGCCTGCCCTGGAAGGAGGGACCCTGAGGCCGGAGGGATGAAGCAGGGTCAAGAAAGGCTTCTGGAGGTGAGGCTTCGGGAGAATCTTCACAGGCAAGCGGGAGGTGGCCAGGTCCACCAGGGCTGGGGCGGGGAGGACGTGCGAAGACCACCAGCTGGGGAGCTCTGTGCAGTTCAGGATATCTGGAAGCCAAGCCTAGAAGCGAGGTAGCTGGGAAGGGGATGTGGGGCGGGTCAGGGAGGGCCTCCAGTTCAGACTGTTTCTTGCAGGTGATGGGAAGTGACTGAAGAGAGGTGAGATTTTGTGGCTCAGAGAGTTCTGGAGGCCGCCGAGGCTGGGCCAGGTGAAGTCCCCCACCCCGGCTCTGCTCTGCTGGTTATTTTGGGAATCCCCAGACAGGCTTCCTCCCAGAAGGCAGGGTCGGTTCCCTCTGCCTCATCCATCCTGCCAGCCACCCCTCAGGCACACGGCTTCCCCACAGGGGACCCCTGGGTGTGTTTCAAGGGAGCTGGTGTCTGTAAGAGAAAAGAGCAAGGACTTAGAAATCAGGCAAAACCCAGTTTCATTCCTTCAAGCTGTTTGTTATCTGAAGAGTTTATCACCCTTCTCACAGGGCTACTGGCAGGCTGATGAGACGATGTGTAAAACAGCGCTTATGTGGTCCTGACACTCAGTGGGCACTTAAAAATGTCCACTCCAGCTATAGGAGTTCCCTGGTGGTGCAGTAGGGTAAGGACCAGTGTTGCTACTGCTGTGGCTCAAGTTGAGTCCCTGATCCTGGAACATTTGGTGTTTTGTCTTTTTTTTTTTTGAGGGGCCGCACCTGCAGCATATGAAAGTTCCCAAGCTGTAGCTGCCAGCCTACGCCATAGCCACAGCAATATGAGATCTGAGCTGCATCTACGACCTACACCACAGTTCATAGCAACGCTGGATCCTTAACGCACTGAGCAAGGCCAGGGACTGAATTTCTGTTCTCATGGATACTCCTCGGGTTCATCAGCCACTGAGCCATGATGGGAACTCCTGGACCTGGAACTTTTGTATGCCACGGGCACAGAAAACAAAACAAAACAAAACAAAAAACCCAAAACGAGTGCTATTATTATTTCAGATTTTGAGGAAGGAAAGTTGGAGGGGTTGGCAGTAGCCCATGCTGCTCTGTTACAGGAGGTGAACAGGGTGGGGTTGCCACCAAACTCCTCCGGGTGGTGGGTATTCAGGCCCTGGATTCAACCTGTAAGGTAGGGATTAGGGGGATTAGGAGGCCAGCACGCCCCTCTCCCCACTTACCCACTATACAGACCTGGGCTAGAGGGACTCAAAGACACCCTGCAGTGACTAGTGCCCCATGGGGGAGCCTGCAATGGCACAGGCCAGAGGCCCATCGGCTGGGGTCCGCCACCTGCTCCCTTGGGAGTAGACAGGGAGGCTCAGCAGAGGCCACAGACATGCTGATCTGCAAGATTCCAGCCCTGCCCAGGGCCTGGCATGACCTTTCTCCCAGCTCTGACCCTAACCCCCAGTGGAAAATCGGACACCCAAGATAGCAGGAGAGTTATGCCTCCCGGAGGGAGGGGGTGTTGTCGGGGGGCAGAAGGTCCTCAAGTGTGCTGTGTGATGCTAGGCCTGGCGCTGGCCTCCTCTGGAACTTCCTGCCTGCACTCCAGCACCGTGGCAGGATGAGCCCAGAGCTGCACGGCTAGTGGGCAGAGCATACCGGGGCCGGGCCTCTTTCCATTCCACTCTGGCAGCTTTTCCAAGAAAAAGGCCAAGGTGCTGTCGTTCAAAGGGGACTGGGGACATGGATCAGGTGAAGGGCTGGCCTGAGGACAAGGCCACCAAACTCACAGTAGCTCACAGGGAAGACAGCTGACGTGAAGAACCCACAGGTTTCACTTCTCTTCTCTTGAGCCCTTCTTTCAGCATCAAGGGGCCCCAGAAAGAGAGCAGGGGGGGAATACACACAGCTGGGCCCAGCCAAGCTAGAACAAGGGCGGTGAGGGGAAGCATGGCAGCCTAGATGCTTGGCCAGGCTGGGCCAGCAGGCCACAGACCTGGGAATGTGCACAGCAAGGCCCACGGACTGTTCCAGGCGCGCTGCCTGGCCCATGACCCTCAAAGTCTGTGTTGACCGGAAGTGAGGCTTCTTAGAGTCCCACCTCCCTTTGCCCAGCACTGGTTACTGAGTAACCAAGTCAGATAGAGAGGAGGACTAGCTATCTCTTAACTATTAGGTGACGGTCCAACTTAGTCTTTCAATTGAGCACACTAATAGCTTTATGAACCTTGGTAAGACTTTGCATTAGAAATGCTTCAGAGGTAGGGACAAAGAACAGTGTCTGCCAAAGAAGCAGCAGATAAAAAGTGAAACCCCAAAGGGCCTAGTACCAGCCCTGTACAACAGAAAACAAGAAACAGCCCAGCAGAGGGACGCGGACCTTAGAAGATGGCAGACAGAGGCCCGTTTTCTCCAGCGTCTACCCCGTCACCCCCGGTCCCTGTCTCCTCTTCCTTGCTTTGCAACCACATTGCTGACGGCCCCTGGCTTCATGTCAGGCCCGTGGGGACTTAAGCTCCCCAACTGACTGATCCCCACCATCCCCTGCCTCAGCCCAGCCCCTAACCGAGGCTGTGGCTGCTAGATGTCTAGGGCTGCTTGGGTTAACCATGTAACCTTGGCATTGGTCCTGAGGAAATGGATGTGCCTATTCTGAGACTCAACAGGTCTAAAAAGCAGAGAGGGCTGGGGGAAAATAAGAACTAGGCCAATGGTGACAGTGTCACCACCCCACCCCCTGCCAAGTCCTCCACTGACACTGGGAGACATCCTGGTAGGGAAAGGCCAGCCCGGAACAGACAGGGCAGAGCCCTGAGCCAGGCCTTCCGCTTACAAGATGTACAGGTCTGGGAAGGCTGCTGAGCAGCCCACTTGGTGCAGAGAACCAGCCCGCGGAATCCTCTACTTGCCACCCTTCCTCCAGCTGGGACTTGGGTGCTTGCTCAGGAAGATCTAGCTGAGGCAAGGTTTGGTCCCAAGATTTTTTCCCAGAAAAAGGAGCCACTGACTAGTAGCCACAAGGAGCCCAGGACTTTATGGAATGAATGAGTAGATAAGATAATGATCTTTTTTTAAGAGAAAGGAAGATATAGGACAGATTGTTTTGCTTTGAGAAGAAAGCTAAGCAGGGGAACCGAGTGCTCCGACAGAATGAAAGGACATGGCCTTTAGCTACACTCTGATGTTCTGTTTACCTGAAAAAACTCTGGGAGTGATTGCTGGGAGGTTTTTAGAAGAAATGTGTCAAGGGTGGCCAAGCTATGGTCCTGCCCAGGGAGGTAAGACCCCCTCTCAGGATTCTCTGGGGGCCTAGCCCCATGGCTCACCCTCACCCACTCCTTCCCAGCATGAAGGAAGGATCCAGGGGACGAGGCACTTCACCTCCAACCCATACAGCAACCCAGAGACAAGCAGATGGGTTAGTTGTGGGCTTCGTGGATTCTGCCCCTGGCATCTGTCCCCAGCTCTGGTGTAACTTTGGGACAGCTCCAGGCCAGCCTCAGCACTCAGGTGACGCAGC
>PVHT020000113.1:7536730-7571997 GCA_004024745.2 Catagonus wagneri
GCGAGCGAGCGCGGGGGAGGGGGGCGGCGCGGGGTCACGTGCTCTTCGTGGATCAGCGCGGGAACCTGAGGGACGAAGCGGCGGGGGACGGGATGGTGGGCTCGGCCCCCGGCTCCTCCTTCACGTCCTCTCGCTACCACAGCTCTTTTTCAGGAGCGCTTTCTGCTGCCCTTACCGGCACGTCGCGGCAGTCAGCAGCACAGGGAGACCAGGGAAAGCTACTAGGCAGCATGGGCCGGATGTGAGGCCCCGGCCGAACAGAACGGGGGAAAGAAGGCGAGACGGAGGGAGAAGGAGTCGCCACTTCTGGCTGTGTCGCTGGGACCTCGGGCAGGCTGTCTCGTCTCTGCGCCTCAGCTGGAGCTTCTCTTAAATGAGACAGCAAACTCCTGCCACACACGACGGCTAATTGAGATAACATTTCACCTTTTCCACAGCTAAATGTTCTTTTAAATGAGACAGTAAATTCCTGTCACCTGAGATTGCTCTACAATTGCGATAACACTTTCCTCCTCAGCCGGAGCTTCTTTTAGATGAGACGGTAACCTCTTGTCACACAAGATTGCTATTAGGACTAATTGGGACAATACTTTAATCTCTTTTTAAATAAGATAGTAAACTCCTCTCACATAAGATTGCTGTAAGGACTGAGATAAACCTCTTCCTCAGCTTGAGCTTTTAAATGAGATAGTAACGAGCCTCTTTTAAATGAGTGCATTAGGACTCAAGAGACAACGTTTTGCCTCTCAGCCTCGCCTCGATCTTCCTTTAAACAAGACAGTAGATGCCTGTCACCCAAGATTTCCATGAGGATTAACTGACCTACGAGGGGCCACGGGGCCTCAGCGGGCTCAGGCGTGGACGGCTGCGCTGTGGAGAGAACCGAGTGGGTGTCCGCAGCTCCCGAGCTCCAGCCCGCCCTGTTCCTGCGCCTCCGGGGGCCGTGTCACCTGGGCCTCCTCCCACGGGCTCCTCTTCTCCAAGTCCTGGCCTGTCCCCCTCACAGACCCAGCCCCATAAGCAGGAGCCATAACCATCTCTCTGGCAAGATGCCCACGGGGCCATCTACCCCCCACACATGCCCGCGTGAGTGTTGCCACAGAAGGCGGAGGGCTGGCCTGGTGACACCAGCCTCCGGGGCAGAAACTCCTCGAGTCTCTGCCTTTTGCTTGCACATCTCCTGCCTCTCAGCCCCCTCTCCAGGGACTGTGCCCTCAGACCCCATGCTGCTGCCAGCCGCAGCTCCGGGTGACCAGTCCGGAAGAGACAGGCTACATCTTCACCGGCCTGCCTTTGCCGGCTCCATGGCCTCTGCTCAGAACTCCTCCCGATCCACCAAGCCAAGACTGCCCTCTCCTCCTAATAAAAAGGAATCTGCCCTTCACAGAAACTCACAAGCACCAAGGGGTTACCAAGTAGTAACTGATTTAAAACACTGGGCTAAGTGTTTTAAATCTCTTATTTAATTTCACGACAATCCTATGACAGAGGTACATAGTTGTTTTTTTTTTTTTTTGCTTTTTAGGGCCACACCTGAGGCATATGAAGTTCCCAGGGTAGGGGTCGAATCAGAGTTACAGCTGCCAGCCTACACCACAGCCACAGCAACACGAGATCCTTAACCCACTGAGTTAGGCCAGGGATCAAACCCTTGTCCTCATAGATACTGGTCAGATTCGTTTCCACTGTGCCACAACGGAAACTCCCCATCATTTCCACTTTAAAGACAAAGACGTGGAGCCTCAGAGAGATTCAGTGATTTGTCTAAGGCCAAATGGCCATGTGATTTTCCCCCTTCCACTCTAATCAGGAGGACAGCAGAAAAGCCATGGGCTTGGGAGTCCCAACTAATCTGGATTCAAATTCAGCTCAGTCATTTATGAGCTATGTGACGCTGGACAAGCTACATAACTTCTCCGTGCTTCATTATACCCACAGAATGGGGAACTAGGTAAGGAAACAAATAATGATCCTGCAGTGAACACAAACACAATGCCTAGCACAAAGCAGAGGAAAATCGTATAGAAAAACAGTCAATAATTAACGTTTAGTCAGTGCTTAATGTGAGCCTGGCACTGGTCTAAGTATTTTACCTGCTGCACCTCATGACAATCTTTAATCCTCACAACCACCTAATGAGGTAGGTGTTACAAGTATCCTCACTGTACAGACAAGGGATCCAAAGCCCAGAGCCAGTCCAGCCTCCCAGGTCCTACTCCCGGAAGCTCTGCTTCCTTCACTTCTGCTTAAATGTCCTCCTTGGGAGCATGAGGAAGCAGCAAGTTTGATGATGAGGGCTCACACCCCGTTTCCAGCTTAACCCTTAGCTCTGAGAAAGTAGGACTATGTCTTAATCATCCTTGTGGGCCTCAGAATTCAACACAGTAATGTGCCTACATTAGAAACTACATTGGCGTCCAGTGTTCGTTAGGAACTCCAAACCTACACGCATCAGGAAAGAAGAAAAGGAACACTTATCAAGTGCCCTCCATCAGCCACTAGAGGTCAAGAGTGTTCATGTGCCATGTTTATCCTCAAAAATCTATGTAACTTTTACTGATAAGAAAACAGGCTCAGGGGAGTTCCCTTCGTGGCTCAGTGGTTAACGAATCCGACTAAGAACCACGAGGTTGTGGGTTCGATCCCTGGCCTTGCTCAGTGGGTTAAGGATCCGGCGTTGCCGTGAGCTGTGGTGTAGGTTGCAGATGCGGCTCGGATCCCGCGTTGCTGTGGCTGTGGCGAAGGCTGGCGGCTACAGCTCCTGTTAGACCCCTAGCCTGGGAACCTCCATATGCCGCAGGTGCGGCTCTACATAAAGGCAAGAAGACAAAAAAAAAAAGAAAGAAAGAAAACAGGCTCAGAGAAGTTAACTATACAAGGCACAGTGGTGAGAGGACTTCAGTTCAGAGCTGTCTTACATATGGAGATGCCAGAGAACCCAGTAGCCGGATTCACACTTTAAGAAGTCTACAAATGATGAGTGTGGCTGTAGAAAGCTGTGTATCTTTATGAGCTCTTCTGAAGTGCTGGTGTGTAGTTCCTCCTGTGGCACAACAGGATTAGGGACATCTCTGCAGCACCGGGACGCAGGTTCAATCCCCGACCCGGCACAGGGAGTTAAAGGATCTGGCACTGCCGAAGCTGGGGCATAGGTCGCAAATGTGGCTCAGATCTGATCCCTGGAATTCCATATGCCGGGGAGGTGTGGGAGAGGCTGTTTACAATTATCTACTCTCCCTGCTCCCCATTTTCTCTGAAATATAAGTTATTTTGGTTCAAGGGTATAGTTAATATATACAAATGAGACTCTACTAGAATAGTGCCAAAGAGCTGCAATTTTGTATATATGATAATGAGATGTATTTCTGTTTATTAAGGGAAAAAAGTAGAATGTTATTATTTCTATAACTTCTCAGTAATTGCTGTATGAGAAATTTGTGCAGATTTCTCAGTGGCTTCTTGGTTCTTGATCTGATTCTATGGCACCTTCATGGTGCTTTGCCTGATGATAATAAAAAGAGTTACCAGTCATGACTTCATGACTTCAGTTATGATTTTAAATGTTACCTGGGCAGCACGCTTACTTCTTTAATTTGAATCTAGCACATTCTAGGGCAGTGGTTTTCAACTGGAGATGTACGTCAGACTTTCCCACAGAGTTTTATTAAAACATAGATGTTTAGGATTTACTCCAGACTTTTTAAATTGACATTCTTAGTGAATTCTTCATGTATTATGTAAATTATGTTTCAGGGTTTTATATAGCTCAAGATTTTTTCCTCTATAAAAATCATGTTCATAGCTTTTTTTTTTTTTTTTTTGCTTTCTAGGGCTGCACTAGTGACATATGGAGGTTCCCAGGCTAGGGGTCTAATCGGAGCTGTGGCCACTGGCCTACGCCACAGCCACAGCAATGCCAGACCCGAGCCGCGTCTGCAACCTACATCACAGCTCAAGGCAACACCGGATCATTAACCCACTGAACAAGGCCAGGGATCGAACCCAAAATGGTTCCTAGTCGGAATCGTTAACCGTTGTGCCACGACGGGAACTCCTGTTCATACATTTTTATAAATCAGATTTAATGTCCACTGACAAAGTTCTTTGAAATCAGATTGTGTTTTTAGACACTAATTTTTTTTAACTTTATTTTGTTTTACATACCTTAGGAACAACCAAATTTCCTTGTTAGCTGCATCATTCTTGTCATGAATTCTCATCATTTACTTTTGAAAATTATCAGTAATATGTTAATCTTTACCTTTTTAGGTTTCTGTCACCTACAGATAGTTTTTGTTTTACTCTGATGCTTCCTAAAGGCTCTGCAATCAGCTAGAGGCCATAAGTTTTATCTTTAACTGCTAAGAAAAAAAAAAAAACCTACTCAGAAAAGCACTGTACTAGGTACTTACTCATGGGTACAGATTTCTGATGATGTGACTCAGATATCTTTAAGAACATACCAGTGAACTGAGTCAGGATTTCCAAAACTCTTTAGTAAAGAAGCTGACAGGTTTATGATGTTGCTATCTCAAGTTTCAGCAAAACAAGAACTAATCACATTGGACTAAATGAACTGATGAGGGATGACAGTCATTTACATCTGGAATATTGTTGATGTAATAGTGTCGAATTTTCTGAATATATAAGGAAACACTTTCTCTCTCTCTCTCCTTTTTTTTTTTTTTTTTTTTTTTTTTTTGCCTTTTAAGGCCAAATCCACGGCATATGGAGGTTCCCAGGCTAGGGGTCCAATCAGCGCTACAGGTGCTGGCCTACAACCACGACTGTAGCAATGCCAGATCCAAGACGAGTCTGCGACCTACACCACAGCTCATAGCAATGCCTGATCCTCAACCCATTGAGCAAGGCCAGGGATTGAACCCGCATCCTCACGGATCCTAGTCAGGTTCATTAACTGCTGAGCCACGACGTGAACTCCTTTTTCTTTTTTTTCTTCTTCTTTTTAGAGCTGAACCTGCAGCATATGGAAGTTTCCGGGCTAGGGGTTGAACCGGAGCTGCAGCTGCCAGCCTACACCACGGCCACAGAAACGATGGATCCTTAAGCCACTGAGTGGGGCAAGGGATTCAACCCGCATCCTCATGGATCCTAGTCGGGTTCATTAAGGCTGAGCCACCACAGGAAGTCCCCCTTTCTCTTCTAAAACAATCTGTAACCCATAATAATTTAGAAGACTTTTTTGCAAACTAAAATGAAACATTTGTAAATACTGTATTCTCTCTACCTGATCCCCCAGAATTCAAAAACTTTTATTGAGTTTTTTGCCTTTTATAGAAATATAATTATTTGCAAGTATGGTTATTTTCAGTAAGAATCTGTCCTCTTTTTTTTTCTAACCAGGACATATTAGAAACATTGGTTTTGCAATCAAGGGCTTGCCTGGAATGTTGTATTTGTCAATGATGCTAATTTAATCAGATATTGCCGCCCCTTTCAGGAAATTAAGGTTAAGAGCCAAAGCAAAACACGCCCAAGAAAACTGGCTGACTGTGTACCCTTATAGGACAATAAGGAAGGTCACTCCCTGGCAGGCCCAGGAACCTTATGATATTTCGGGAACCGCAAGAAGAGAGGAGTTTGCCCAAATTTATAGATAGAGCAGATAAAACTAGTAGAGGCAGTTTCTTGGCTTGGCTTCCTAATCTCAAAACAGTAAATAATAGAAGGCTTTTAGAAGTCCAGTCTAGAGTTCCCACTGTTTTTCAGTGGGTTAAGAATCTGATTGCAGCAGCTGGGGTCACTGTGGAGTTTGATCCCTTGCATGGGTGCAGTGGGTTAAAGGATCTGGGTTGGCTGCAGCATGTCAAAGCTATGGAATCAGGTTCAATCCCTGCTCTGGGAACTTCCATATGCTGCAGGTGCAGCCATGGAAAAGAAAAAGCAAGTCAAAAAATTTAAAAGTCCAGTCTAAGATTCCTTAAAAAAACTGCCAGTGAAGTGAACATAAGGCATATATAGTAAATTATATATATGAATAATCATAAATAAAACCAATCTCATTTTGTGATCAAGAATAACCTTTCTTTTTAGGACTGCACCTGTGGCATATGGAAGTTCCCAGGCTAGGGGCTGAATCAGAGCTGCAGCTGTCGGCCTACTTGGCCAACTCAGGATCCAAGCTGCGTCTGCAGCCTATACCACAGCCTACAGCAATGCCGGATCCCTAACCCACTAAGCAAAGCCAGCGATTGAACCCGAGTCCTCATGGATACTAGTTGGAAGGATACCCCACCACGTTATCTGATTATCACTTTTCAGTGACCGTGAATTCCTTGAAGTGATAACAGATAAGTCATATAAAATGTCAATGAACTGAGAGTGTCAAATAGTCTTCCCCTTCCCCACCAGTTTTGCCTCAATATTCCTGACTTATAAACGGGCATGTTCTTTGTAGTCTCCCCCCCCCGCCCATTTTTTTAAATGGCCACACCTGCCGCATACGGAGGTTCCCAGGGTAGGGGTCAAATCGGAGCTGCAGCTGCCGGCCTACCCCACAGCCGCAGCAACTCGGGATCCGAGCTGTGTCTGCAACCTACACCACAGCTCACAGCAACACGGGATCCTTATCCTTAACCCACTGAGCGAGGCCAGGGATCAAACCCGAGTCCTCAAATATACAAGTTGAGATTGCTACGGCTGAGCCAATGGGAACTTCCTTTCTACTCTGTTTTTAAAACTGTGGTAAAATATATCTAATATAAAGTTTTCCTTTAACCATTTTTTTTTGGGGGGCCAGCATGGATATGTTCCCGGGACAAGGATCAAACCCTCAACACAGCAGTGAAAATGCCAGATCTTTAACCCACTGAGCCATCAGGGATCTCCTATTTAACCATTTTTAAGTGGCATTAATACTTTTCATATTGCTGTGCAGCCATCACCACCATCCATCTTCAAAACCTTTTCATCTTCACAAAATGAAACTCTGTACCCATTAAACAATAACTGGCCGTTCTTCTGGCTCCCTCATTACCAATGAAATAAACTATTTTTAACACATGCTCATTTTTATGTCCTTTTGAGAGTCATGATCTTATCTTTTTCTGAAAAATATCTTTTAACATAAAGTCAAAAATAATCTGAGTGAACAAGTCTGGAAGTGATAAGGACTGTCCCCAGCGAGGACTGTCACCGACCTAGGAAAGTGCCTGATCTGCCCAGGTCTGAGGGGGTTGGAGAGGTAGGCTTTTCTGTATTAAAAGCAGAACAAAGTGGTCATATTAAGAGCTTGCTCCCCATTTAAAGGTGCTGCTTGACTCCTACTGATATAATTTGGGAATTTAGGCCTGACATTGCATCAGCTGTTTTTCAAGAGAGGCAAGGAGTCTATGGAGTTTATGTTCAGTTTGATGGCAGCTAACACGATATTTTAAAATAACAACAGCAAAAACAACACCTGTGCAGACCAAGCCAAATGCTCCAGTGTGTGGACTCTGATGAAGAGTGAGCTGAAAGCTCTCCACCCCATCACACACCCCAACACGTTCTGGCCTCCTCCGGCTCCTTGGTGGAAGCCGCTGGCTCACTGCGGGGGCGGCCACCCAGCTGAGCAACAGCTGCCGCTCTGATGCGAGAGGTATGCCCTCCGCGGGGCACATCCCTCAGGGCCGGAACCCCTCAGGGCTAGCTCCCAGGACCTCTGGGTTCTGGCCTTCGTGTTACCACAAAGTTATAAGGGCTGAAAGAGACCAAAAGGGAAACCCAGCAACTCCAAAGGCCACTTTTTCAGCAACTCCACCATGCCCTGGCTTGGGGTTCTCCCGGGTGCTCGGTAAAACGAAAGCGAGGCCCACCGAAAATCTACCCCGGGGGCGTGTGCGTGGAGGTGAAGATGCAAACCCGCAACGGGGGAGCCTCTCCGGGGCAGCGTCCCAGAGAGAGCTCTAGAGGAAGGCGGAGGGAGCCAGGGTGCGTGCCAGCCACCTCCCCAGCCGGCGCCGGATCCTTCCAGAGTCGCCGGAGCACCCTGGGGCTCCCGCCGCCCTAGCCCGGTCTCCGCTGGGGGGAGGCTGTCCTGACCCCGGCGGGCTCCGCGCTCGGGGCTGGCGGGGAGCTGCCCCCCGGCGTCCCCCACCCGCACCCCTCAGCCCGCTCACCAGCTGTCCCTGGAGAAGGCGCGGAGGAACCAGACGCCCGGCGCCAAGGAAGATCGCATCTTGCCCGGCCGGTACCCGGAGCAAAGCTGAAGAGGCGGACGAAGCAGGACGCAGCGCTGGACACGCGTCCCAGGCGAGCAGTCCGCGGGGTTTAAAAGCCCCGCCGGCCGGCCCGCCCTGACCCCGCAACTCGTGGCCCGTAGCCCCCGCCCCCTTGCACCTGACCGCCCTCGGGCCCGGCCGAGCGCAAAACGCACACCGACTGCCCATCCTCCGGCGTCCGCTAGCTCCGGAGTGTTCTCATGCTTTGCCTCCGGGCTAGGGACTTACGGGCCCCTCCTTCAGCCTGCACCGGGAACCGGGAACCGAAAGCTGCGACCCAGCCGTCGTCAGCTGTGTGTGACCTTACGTCGGCCCGCAGCTGCTCCTGCAGCGCCTTCCTGTCTTGATTAGTAGCGGCTCCGCCACAGACCGGGAAACTGAGGCACGCTGGAAGGCTAGGACGGACACCCAGCAGTGGTCCCCACGGGGCAGTTGATCTGGTGCGCGCGCCCGCTCGGAGCGCAGGCACTTCAGGAGGTCACTGTAGTAGCCGCACCAGGCACTTTCTGGACCATTCAGATTCCAGACTCGGTGTTGAGCCAGACAGGACCCTACCACTCCCCGTTCACAGAGAGCCCCCACCCCAACCCCCGTCCCTCTCCACGCAAAGAGTGTCACGGCCTCGCCTGCTCTCCCTTCTGGAAGCAAGCAGCCAAGCAACAGTGAAGGGCCAGTCTGAGGCACAGAATACCACGCTCTTCTTACAAGCGCTCTTCAGGCCTCTGGCCTGAAGATTTCCAGGGTATGTTTCCACTCATAAAAAGCAGTTACTGTGAGATCTTTGGATATGAACCCAAGGGTGAACTAGAGGGGTGGAGAGGGAAGCAGTCACCTAGAGAATAAAATTGCTAATAGAACATAAACTAGGAACATGTCTGTGCAAATAGATTTCAGCCCTAACCCCACCCTGCCCCTCACTCTGAGGAGTGCCCAGGCCCAAAGTGCAAGGTCAGAGAAGTGCTGAAACGGGCTACACCAAACAGGTTAGGTCCCAGGAGAGTGGGGTGGCCACTACCAGCCTGGGGAATCAGGCAAAAAGGGGTAAACAGAGTGGTAAAAGCCTCCCTCCGTTAATGTCAGGCAGTCAGAGGCAGGGGTCTAGTGGCAGAAATAAAGACAGCAACAAGCAGAGGGCAGTAGGTAAAGGACTAGAAAGGAAAGGAGAGAAGGAAGGAGCCAGGCTGGACTGTGTAAGGTGTGGAGCTGAGGCACCAGAGGAGGAGCACAGCTAACAGAGGTTAATTCAGCCCTTAATTATACCACACGCGGTGCCCACACGTACATTCATTTCATTCTTACAAGTCATTACCCATCTGGGAAGGGTGTCTGCACATCCTGGTTTGTCTGGGACAATCCCATGTAGGATGGACAGCTCTGGGGTCAGTAACACCCAGAAGACATTAGGCCTGAAAGAAGGCAGATGAAGAGTGGAAAACAAACTGGAATAAAGAGCTGATAACACCAGGAAGACGGCTTGTTTCCAAGGGACTGGATGGAAGGATGAAGTCAGAGTGCAGAAGAGCCAAGGAAGCAGCTGAAGTCACTTGATGCTACACGGGAGAACGCACACACCACTGGGGGGTGGGAGAGCCCACTGCCAGGGCTTTGGAGTGTGGAATAGCCATCTTGGCATTTCAGACGGAGAAGCCAAGGAACCTTACTTTTTTTTTTTTTTTGCTTTTAGGGCCACTCATGCAGCACGTGTTCCCAGGCTAGGGGCAAATCAGAGCTGCAGCTACTGGCCTACGCCACAGCCAGAGCAATGCTGGATCCTTAACCCACCGAGCAAGGCCAAGGATCAAACCCTTATCTTCATGCACACTTGCCAGGTTCTTAGCCCACTGAGCCACAATGCGAACCCCAGGAACAGACCCTTTAGCATCACATGCCCCTCTGGAGATGTGTTTCTGCTCCTCAGGGGCCATGCTGATCTGCACCTGGACCTCTCTGAGGGGCAGAGAAAATACGCCCTCCTGTGGGTGCCTATTACTCATGCTGTGCCAACAAGCGGCTGGGAGCGGGGCCAGTCCTCAGAGGTGTCTCTGCCTTGTCCTAGTCACCTCCTTTGAATCCAGCCATGTGTCCCTGTTCGGGGGCCAGGATGGCAGATGCCGCCCTGTGGCTGAGCCGACAGCCTCCTCACTCCCTGCTGCCTGGGCAGTGACAAAGAAGAACGCTCCTTCACTCACTATACAAGCTCTCCACCCTTGACCCATTTTCCTGTTATCTGGCTCCCCTCACATGCTACCTCCTCAAACCCTGCAGGGTGTGGACAGTAGGGGCTAAAGAAAATAAGGAGGGAGGCGATGAGCTACTGAATCAGACACTAAAGGAAGAGATCCTCAGTTCTTACTGTGGGTAGCCCTGTAATTAGTCAAAAATGCTTACTTTGGTTTCGTATTAGACATCTGCAAAACAGGAGCTGGCAGTTAAAGGCCTTTTTGGCACCAAATACCAGTTCCTGTTGTAGCAAGTTTCACTGACCTTCCACAGGACTTTCTGGGTAGCCAGTTACCTGTTTAGGTCCTTCTAGATCTGGCAACAAGTGTCCTTCCTGGTTTTTTCAAAGGGAACCAGGGACCCAAATTCTTGAGAAAGCCTATGAGAACAAACCATGGGGCAGCAGACCCTCACATTTCACTGCACACACCCAAGCATCATTCTTTGAACACCTCTCCCTTATCCCACTCTAACTAAATAAAGAATAGCATAATTTTTTTTGTGTGTGTTAGAATCAAAACCCAGACCCTTGATTAATGGAGTAGGAGTCAAGATATTAGGGGAAATAGAGATTATTCAACCTTGAAAGATTCAATTTCATATTAGGCCTTTTTATTGAAAGGCCAGGTAGTGTAGTGACAAGAAAATGGGTTTTGAGGCAGAGCCAACTCTGGCTTTACTTCTTCTCTAAGCTCAGTTCTCGGATCTGTAAAATGTGGATAACAACATCTATCTTGCAGGGTGGCTGTAAGAATTTTAAATTATGCATATAAAACTATCTGGCCATATTAAATATTTGGTGCATGGAGCAACTATTTTAAGTGCATGAGCTTATATACAGCACTAGGATCAGCTACTGGCTATAACTTTGATAGAAACCAATGATCATTATAAATGAAAACAAACTATAGATTCCAAAAGATCAGAGTCCTTAAAAAAAGTGTCAGTGGGTATAACAGAATAGATTTGACCTGCAAAGTCTTAATATTGTGTGTATATGTATGTGTATGTGTGAGAATGTATATGTATGTGGGTATCTGTGTGTGTATACAACTTCAATCACTGAGCTATTGCAGGAATTGTGATAATACATGTTGAATAATTTGGGGCTGACATAGATGTATGTACGAGTTGAGTAAAGTGTCATAAAAATGAAAGAAGCTGTTATTACCTCAAATATATCAGATGCTGAAATCTTACTATGAAGTGTTGCTTTTAAACTCCTTCCAGCTAACACAATCAAAAGATAGATAAGCAAGGTGCTGATGTATCAAAAAAGACTTGGTTTCTCAATAAAAGACAGTGTCTTTGGAAGGGCTTGGCAAAGAAAGCCCCAGCACTGATGTAACTAGTCAAAAGGAGGGCCTGTCTACTTAAGACTGGGCTGGTGATTCATACTGTCCTCAAGAATGGGCTCTGGAGATCACTATCAACCAAACAAGGGGCAGCCCTGCTCTCAGCCAACCAGTGGTGGCAGCAGGTACATGTAAGGACAACTTGAAGGGAGGCAGCCCTCAGGAAGTGAGGAGCAGACTGGGAGAGGTGAAGCTGTTATAGTCTCCCAAAGTCACTTTGTTCAAGGGAGAAATGAAAAGGAATACATGGCAACGATAACAGGCAGCTTCAGGTAGTCTGGTCACACAAGCTGAGGACAATTTTTGATGGCTTTAGTGTCTGAAAGTAACAATTCATTTATTTATTCATTTAGCCAATACTTTTTTTTTTCACTTTTTAGAGCCACACCCACAGCATATGCAAGTTCCCAGGCTAGGGGTTGAACTGGAGGAGCTACAGCTGCTGGCCTATACCAAAGCCACAGCAAGGAGGGATCCAAGCTGCATCTGTGACCTACACCACAGCTTACCGCACCGCTGGATCCCCCACCCACCGAGCAAAGCCAGGGATCGAACCCACATGTGCATGGATACTAATCGGATTCATTTCTGCTGCACCACAACGGGAACTCCTAGCCAACACTTTTTGAGTGCCAACTATGTGCAAGGCACAGTGCTATGTGCTGAGGATACACCAATGAATCACAGAGGCACAGCCACTAATCTCAAAGTCACAGCTGAATGGGACAGAGATGTACAGAGGGGTAATTCCACCACAAAGAACCCTTGTAGAAGAGATCAACACGAACAAGAAACAGCTTATAGACGTATGTTCACACTCCTAGGCAGGCACATGGATCAGTAACTCTGGAAGAGGCTGGAGAGGCTTCACAGTAGGCCACAAGAGAAGCAGGTATGAGGTAGAGCTAGGGGCGTGCCAAGCAGAGAAGAGGAGAAAGGCAGGGCCAACAGAATGTGTGTACCCCAGCATGTGCAGAGCCACGATGCGTGAAAAGCATGGTGTACTTCAGAAATGGCACGTAAAAAATTCCATGTCGCCAGACAGTACACGTGCACAGCGAGGAGTTGTAGAAAATGTGACTGCTATTCCCTGTGGTGAGACAGTGAAGAGCCTTAAACGTCAGTGTTAAGAGATTGGGATTTTGTCCTTTGGGTCCTTTTGTCCATAAAGTAGGGTGTTATGAAAATGAGGTTTTCAAGAAGGGTTGAGAGATGACCAGATTTATGTTCTTGAAGGAGAAATGGCCATTTAAAAGCCCTTGTCAGACTCCTGATTCTGGACCATGATGGAAAAGACACACTTCTCCCTATTCTTCTTGCTAAATGTCAAAAACTCTGGACATATATAAACAACAACATTAGAAAACTCTGAAAAAGTGGAGAGCAGAAGGAAGATTAGCTGGGAAGCTTGAGATCTGAGGAAAGAAAGTCGTAATTTGTCCAGGCTTGCTTTTTGCTTCATTTATCCTGGAGTGAATGCTGTTGAAACCAGCAATCCAGAAGCACCAAAAGCACAGACAAAAGAGAAAAGGAAAAAACAAGAAAACTTGGCGATTTAGCTAAGGAATCAAGAAAGGGGTAGCCTACTCCAACCAAACACCACAGAAAACACTATGTAGCCCCACTCCACTTCTCACAGCAAAGGCAAAGTGGCGGGGTGGGGGGACTCAACTTCCACTTACACCTGGCTGACATGAGCTGTGCCCCTAGCCCCACCATCAGGGTGGTGTCAGAGAATTCCAAGTGGGAAGTCAGGGCTGTCACCATTTTCCAGTGGTAATGAGCACCGCCATGGCATGGGGAGCAATAAGGAGCCCCCCCCCCACCGCTTCCCAAGTGAGGTGGTGTCAGTGGAGGCCCAGGAGCGAGCCAGAGCTCCCACTATCAAGCAGCAGTGAGTTGCCCTTCTCCATCACCCCAGGGGTATCCACTGAAGTCAAGTAGGAAAACTGGCTACCACCTTCCTGGCAAAGAAGACTAAAAACATGATCCAACTACATGCTGTCACTTTCTTAGAAACCTAAACATACACACATGCTACAACTCATTAGCTGCGTCCCTGGGCATTTATCCCAGATAAATGAAAATTTTTGTCCATACAAACCTGTATACAAATGTCCATAGTGGCCTTATCTGGAATAGCAACAGTGAAAATGTCCCTCAATAGGTGAATAGTTAAGCACATAGTGGTAATCCATGCTACTGAATACTACTCAGCAAATAAAAGGAAATAATTATTGATAAACACAACAACTTGGATGGATTTCAGTGGCATTGTGCTGAGTGAAAGAAATCAATCTCAAAAGACCACATACTGTATGATTCCATTTAAGTAACATTCTTGAAATGACAAAACTATAGAGATGGCAGAGAGTAATGGTGGCTGGGGTTAGGGATGGGGGGTGTGTGAGTGTGACTCAGTAGGAGTAACACAAGAGAGATCTTTGTGGTGATGGAATAATTTGTATCTTGACTGTAGTGGTGGTTACATGAATCAACACATGTGGAAATGGCACACATAGAACCACACATACATCCTGTACCAATGACAATCTGCTTTTGATATTGTGCTGGTTATACACAATGTAATCACTGGGGGAAACTGGGTAAAGTTTCCTCTCTGAATTATTTTTGCAATTTCCTGTATTTATATCATTATTTTATAAAAAGTTTTTTTTTTAATGTGGTAGAATAAAGCAGCCCTTTGTCAAATTTTAAGTTCCTTCTAGTAGTTCACAGTTTGCTAATTCTAGAAACCGGAGGTGTCAGGAATTTACCTTTTAAATATAAATCTTTTCTCTTGAGAATATGCTGTGGAATGGCGAGGTCACCTGTCCATGTTAATTCAAGTTGACATCTAATTCGCTTTCATCAGTACAGATTTCAGCATTATTCTTTTGCTGAAAAAGAAAAGTTCTGCTTTTCTAATACCTTCCTTGGTACCACTTAATGACTAGGAGCTAATACTTCTCCCCATTCCAAAGACAGGAAAAACCAAGCTTATAGAAGAGAACAGGCCTATTCTGAAGCCCATAACGATGGTAGTACAAAGATAAGATACCAGCTCTCCCCAAGGCCACTCCATGTGTAAATCAGATTCCTTCTCAGCCCCTAGGGTGACTATGGAAATGCTTTCCTGCCTTTCACTGCTGTTCTCTGACATCTAATATTGGGAATATAGTTTTACTGCACCATTTTGAAGCAAGAGGAATGAAACAGGGAGAACAGGTTGGACAAAGGAAAATTGGAAATTGGGTTTAGAAATCAGAAGCATGTGACTTCAAAGAGCTATGATTCTTTTCATAGGCAAGAAATGGAAGGTCTTCTAGGGGAAAGTTTACCAGTAAGATTAAAGAAGGTCTGGATAAATAAACTAGTGCCTCACAATAAAGACTGAAGATACTCTTGCTGCCCCTAGATGTCCATGGCAGCAAAGGCTGGTACCAGATCTGGAAAAACTCTTTTATCTCCTTTGGCCTAGAAATACCTTCACCCTAGAATTTCTCCATGAAACTCTTTAGTACTGGCCTCAGATCCCTGGCTCCTAGCACACTGCTGACATTCCTTGTAAAATATGTAAAAAACAGGCAAGTTGCAAGATGTAGGAATCAAGTCCGAGATTGAAATTCCTGGGAGTGTGCTAATCCTAGTCTTTCTGAGAAACTCTTATTTTAGATCCAAGACGTCCCTTCTTCAGAATTGAAGAGCATCTAAATGTTCACTGTATGCTAAAGTGTGTTCTAGTAATTTCTGCCTATTGATTGAGCACTGTTTCTGAGCCTTCCCACCCCTACTTCCTGCTGATGAATTTGTACAGGTTCTTCTCAGTGTACAATACAGAATTTCAGCCAGAGAGAGGCGGATATGGCCAGGAATCTCTAGGGGGAAAAAAATAAGAAAAACAGAAAATTCATCTCTTTCTTTCAAAGTCCGTGTGGTAGCTTATCAAGTCCTTCAATTCCTATAAAGTCCTCACCTATTCAGTACACAGAATAAGATTTAAGACATACACACACACAAGCCTTAAAATGTAAAAATCCAATCAGGTTGAAAATAGATGAACTATTAACTATTTGTTAATAGTCCAGTTAATTAACAAATATTTTAAAAGTCAAATCTGAAATTCCTTATGAAAACTTCCAGCAAAGCAAACTTAAGAAGACCTGGACCATAAATTAACACTCTCGCTGCACCTTTATAAATAATCAGACCCAATCTAATGAGACCAGCCTTAGACTGTGATCAAGAATAGCCTTTCTTTGAAACTATTTTTTTCTGTCCTTTTTTTTGCCTTTTCTAGGGCTGCACTCGTGGCATATGGAGGTTCCCAGGCTAGTGGTCTAATCGGAGCTGTAGCCGCCGGCCTATACCACAGCAACGTGGGATCCAAGCCGCGTCTGAAACCTACACCACAGCAACGTGGGATCCAAGCCGCGTCTGAAACCTACACCACAGCTCCCGGCAACGCAGGATCCTTAACCCACTGAGCGAGGCCAGGGATCGAACCCGCAACCTCTTGGTTCCTAGTTGGATTTGTTAACCACTGAGCCACGATGGGAACTCCCTGAAACTATTTTTGACCACAACAAAGAATGCTGTAGAAAAAATTTTATGCTTCAGTAGAAAAGTATACATTGTCTAGAGGACTTCCTTCCAGGTTATCTGATTTTAGCCTATAGCTGATCTAATTTATAATTCTGCAAATTGCAAATAACTATGGAAAAAAGCAATTTTGTCTGCATTTGAACTTTCATAACGTTCCTTTATCCATATAAATATATTTTTTCTTTTACTTTTTCTTGGAGCCAGTTATAACATCTGCTTATTTTCCTTGTGAACTTAAGCCTTTAACACATGTTTATTTATTTAGCTTTTATTTATTATTTGGTTGCATATGGAAGTTTCCAGGCCAGGGGCCAGAGCTACAGTTGACAGCCTACACCACAGCCACAGCAACGCAGGATCTAAGCTTCTTCTGTGGACCTACACCACAGCTCATGGCAACACTGGATCCTTAACCCACTGTGCAAGGCCAGGGTTTTAACTCGTGTCCTCATGGATACTAGCTGGTTTCGTTAACACTGAGCCACGATGGGAACTTCCAACACATGTTAATATCAACACACATTCATTTTAATAGTTGTATAGGAGTCAAGATTTTACCTTTTTCTGAAAATATCTTTTAACATATATAAAAAATTCTCATGTAAGGCAGAAAAAATATATACTACATAGAATTACAAGTAGTACACTACTGTTAGGCAGGAGGAATAATTGGTTCTGATTGAGAGAAATCAGAGTTTCCATAGAGCAGGTGGTAGTAATACTTTGCCTTAAGGATGAGTAAAATTTTAAGACAGAATTGGAAAGATGTTTCAGGCAAACAAAAGGTCTTTTAATCCTAAGGGGCTCTCCTAATGCAAATATTATCAGCCAGCACCCAGCACCCTAGAGTCCCAGGGAGAGGCCAGACTCAATGCTATGAGATTCATGTAGGATCAATACCCAATTTGGAACCAACCCCAGGGAATCTCCCTATATATTTTACTTGGCAAGTCTTACATTCCCAACTGCTCACCTGATGAAGGAATCTGGGCATGCACAGGAATGTGAGATATGAGGATAACTGGGATAACTGGCTCATCAATTCAGAGCAGTGTGTCTTGAAATAAGGATCACAACCTACTTCCTGTTAAGTCCTACAGAACTACACCACAGCCTGAGCGAATTCCCTACCCCACGCTGCCTCAGTAGGCCAGGTATTAGTTGTATGGATCTAATTGCATCTTACTCCTAGAGTCAAATTAAGTTTCATTAATGGCTGTTAATTTACATATTTCCATTTTGCCAATGGCAAAGAGGAAGAGGTAGGTAAGGGTTCAGAAAATATAACAGAAAAAAAATATATTTAGCAGAGAATTAACTAAGTCTCCAGCTATCATTATTTATGTATCTGATGTCATTCCCTCATAAGTGGATTTTCCAGCATGAGTCACTATGTAAGTCTACCCCTACTACAGATTTACCATTATTTACAATAGACACCACAGTATAAGCCACTTATGTTAGTCTGCTAGACTAACAACAAATACCTCTAGTTTTCAGAAACCGTATCTAACTAAACTCCTACTTCCTCTTGCATTGGTTCAAGCTCCAATCCTGTTCTACTTCAAACTCTCTTTTCTTGCTCTTCCATGGTGATTCTCAATCTCAACCAGTTCCCTGCCTTATGTCTCTGTAATCCCCCCTGCCCAACCCTAGCTCTGTTTCTGGTTTCCTTTCATCTACTATCCCAGACCTAAGTTACTAGTAAGGTAAAAACAAGGAGTGACCTTATGTGGAAAAAGTCTCCTGAGGCAGATCCCTAAATGACCTAGCTGTATGACATTCAGGTTTTATGTGTAGGTACTGTATGAGTGACAAGAAAAGATTGTTGGTCAGCTTTATGGCAATTGCTTTGAACTCCTTGGAGAAAACAGGGAGCCCACCTGGGGGAATGGGGTAAGACGTCCTCCTCCAGCTTAACCACAACTCAGTCTTGGCAATGTGGTAAGGTAGGTGAATCCTGTCTGATGAGGGGACCTACAGTTTTGAGCCCGGAAGGATTTAGAGGTAGGCATCATCTGCCCTCTGGTTGAGCAATAAAGAAGATGTGCTAATTTACAGTTTCAACGACACACCCATCCATCTGGCAACTAAATAAGCTCTCTTCCCTTGAACCTTCACCTTAAAAAAAAAATCTGGCATTAGTGGTAAGAAAGCTCAGAGTGGATGGAGCAATGAATAAAATCAAATACTCAAATGCAAATCAAAAGTAAATGTCATCATAACCTGGGGACTTAGAAAACTTTTCCTTTTAGGTATTAATACAAAAGATCAAATGAAATGTCTGAACTATTTTCTCCGAATTCTCGCAACAACTCTGTGCAATAAGTACTATTATTATTCTCATTTTGCAGATGACGAAACTGAGGCACAGAGATCTCAGGTAACTTGCTTAAGGTCACACAGTTGATATGAGGCACCACCAGAATTTAACCTGAGGCCAGCCTTAACCATTGCACAAACTATCTCACAGCAGTAGGGCCTTTGAAGATGGAGCACGAAAGAGCTTTGACAACAAAAAATAACGTTTCAATCTCCAGAAGATTCTATTTAGAGGGAAGACAGAGATCTAAATGACTTCTCCCATTTCTAACTTGAACCACATAAATATTCTCTCCTGCTCCTATCTCACCCTAAGATTTCAAGGCTTCTTTCACTAAGTTAAATCACTTTGTTCTTTTTGTAATTTCTATCCTATTGCCTACGGTCTTTTATCCCCAAGCTTCTCAACGTTTATATGCCTGGGAATTCACCAGATTATAAAACAAGGTACAGAAAGACCACAGAATGCTGCAGCCCCTAGGTTCTAATCACAGCCTGATGATAACTAGCATGTCAGAAGTCCCACAACTAAGGGACACTACTTTCCTCCCTAAACCTATTTTAGGGGGGAGGTAGGGAAGGACAGTTATAATGCTAACAAGGTTATTTCAGGCCCAAGATGTCTTTTTTTTTAACAATAAACTGCTTTTTGAGGAAATTCAAACACACAAAAAGAGTGAATAGCATAATGAAACCCCAATATACCCGTCACTTAGATTCACTATTATCGAACTTTTGCTACCCTTACTTTATCTATCTTTCCTGTCCTGAATTATTTTAAGGTAAATCTCAAACATAATTTTACTTCACCCCTGTATACGTCAGTATCCATCTCTGTATATTTTCTTACATAACTATAATGCCATCACTATACCTAACAAAATGAAGAACTTAAGACTTTATTCATATTCCCCTGATTACTTCAAATGCACCTTTTTCAGCCTGTTTTCTTTTTTTCTCCACATTAGGATCCAAACTAGGTCCACACATTATACTTGAGGGTTGTTATCTCTATAGGTCTCTCTTAATCTAGAGCCTCCCGCACATTTTTAAATTCAGGTCATTAACCTGTGGAAGAAATTGGGCCCATTTTCCTATAGAAAGACCCATCCTCTGGGCTTCTGCTTTCATCTCATAAGGTGTAATTTGTTTCTCTCTCTCCCTCTCAATTTCCTATCAATGGAATCCTCACTACTTTTCTCTTCACATATTATTTTCACCTAACCTAGAAAAAACAGAAAATGATTCAAGAGACTATTTTCTCAATTCTCCCATGATGAATTCTCAATTATCTCTCCGTACCATTCTAAGTGTGCAGCTGAACTGAACTTAGGTCCACTTGCCTGTTGTGTAGCAGGGCCACTTTACTGGCACTGGCTTGTGGTGAAAGAAATTACTCCTTTATTTGCAGGGTGCCAAACAAGAAGTACGAGGTGGTTTGTCTTCCAAAGACTTGAACTCCCCGATGGCTTTCAGGGAAGGCTTTTCAAGGCAACAGGAAGGGTGGAGGTTGCAAGGTGCGTGATCAGCTCATGGACTTTCTTCTGATTGGTTGGTGATGGCAAGGTAGCAGGGTGATGCTTCAGGAATCTCACTTATCAACCTTCTGATTCCAGCCAGTCTGGGGTCGGCATGCTTGTGCTCAGCATTTCTTCCACTGGGTGGGGGTCTTAGCTCCTGCAGAATAACTCAAAAATCTGTGTCAGATTGTGGTGTGTGTCCTTTGAGGAGGAACTGCTTTACTGCTGAACTACTGTTTCTTGACTACTTTTCCTCTGTTTCTGCATTACCTCACTTCCCCTAATTAGCAACTACTTGA
Organism: Catagonus wagneri; assembly: GCA_004024745.2. NCBI lineage: Eukaryota > Metazoa > Chordata > Mammalia > Artiodactyla > Tayassuidae > Catagonus > Catagonus wagneri. The sequence goes on from PVHT020000113.1 coordinate 7,557,274, forward strand.
GTCTGCTTGATGGAACTCAGGGAAGTCTAGGAGACTAAAGCCTTTTTCTACAAACAAAAAACTGGGGACACACAGGGACTTCTGTACCTAGGAGGGCCCCACAGGATCCTGCTTAGGATCTCTTTTCTTAGACATTTCTCAATTGTGAGGGGACAAGAGGCAGGACAAGAAAAGGAATTAAGTTTTAGATAAAGAGGTTAATCATAAACTCAGCAGGGAAACTTGGTTTTAGGGGGACTTGGTTACATGTGAATTGGAGAAAAGTTAACTTATTATACAGAGTGGATTCCTTCGGGCAATAGGACTTAAATTTCTCTCAGCACCCACATGAAAAAGGCTTAAAGGCTTAATTATTTTCATCTTTTTTTTTTGCAAAAATATTTCATAGAAGGCACTGTATGCTTCGTACCGCCTCACATCAGAAAGCACAATGTCTCCTCTCACTTTTAGTGATGGGAAGATGAATTAATGGGTTCAAATGATGATAGCGTCTAATAGTTTTACCCACTAATGGCTGCTGTAAATGTTTTGAGGCAGGGGGAGAAAACTAAAGCAAGAATTGAGTGAAAATGTTGACCAAGAGTGATCTCCTCTCGGGGCCTGGAAGGGATGATGACTCATGCAATACACAGCACCAAACTGTCTTAATCAAAAAGAATCAGTGTGACTTCTCCTCCTCGGTACCCCCCCTCAGAGGGGCCAGTAACACTCAGAGCAAGATCGGACAGGAACCATTCACTTGAAGAGAGCTTTAAAAACTGAAGCCAACATATTCAAAGGCTTTTGCCCAGCAGAATGGGCCTAGCATGCCAGAACATTTGCCTTCATCTTCCTCTATATTTTCAATCTCTCAAATCTTTTCTGAGAAACATAGGAAAATGTTCAAAGATGGGACCCGAAGCAGATTATGCTCACTACACTTGGAAACTAAAAGAAATATTTTGCTTCTAAAAACAGAATCTAGGAGTTCCCGTCGTGGCGCAGTGGTTAACAAATCCGACTATGAACCATGAGGTTGCGGGTTCGATCCCTGCGCTTGCTCAGTGGGTTACCGATCCGGCGTTGCCGTGTGCTGTGGTGTAGGTTGCAGACGTGGCTCGGATCCTGCGTTGCTGTGGCCGAGGCGCAGGCCAGTGGCCACAGCTCCGATTAGACCCCTAGCCTGGGAACCTCCACATGTCGCGGGTGCAGCCATAAACCCGCGGCCATAAAATGACAAAAGGCAAAAAAAATAAATAAATAAATAAATAAATAAATAAATAAATAAATAAAAACAGAATCTAAGTAAGTAAACACAGAAAAGTAATACCTGCCACCTATCATAACTTAAATGGTTAGAAGATAAGGAACGTGGCAGTTTCTAGCCCTGCACCCAGTGGGTAGTCAATAAAGTTGTTGACAGTCTTATTCCTGCCCATCATAAAAGGGCTAAAAAAGGAAGGCTAAGTATAAGTAACACCAGACAATTACCAGTAATATACGGGAACAATGCCAGGAAGAGGATACAGAGTTCATTAAATCAAAGCATTCAGAACAAGCTGTTTTAGGTCAGACTACCTAGGAAAATGGGTCATGTATCAGCTTTTTGATCATTATTGTACAAAAACTAGTACATGAATATCCTCTGCTACTACCATGATTCTGGAATTGCTCCTGTCACATACATATTTCAACTCTTGGTTGAAAATTTCAATTCTTGGCATGAATTCTGCAAGAAACAGCACAGTTGAACTTTTCTGCAGTTGTGCCCCTCTTGCTGGACATATACGCATACTTTCCTACATCCCCCTGTTCTGCTCTCCTATTCCAATGTGACCTATGAACCTGCATCTACTCATGACAAGATCAGTGTTGTAGTCAGAGCAGAAAAGAGTGAACTTGCCTGACACTATCTCACTGTCTACAAGTAAAATGTACCACAAGTTCACAATTAAGCATGAAGAGTGAATGAAATGGAAAGCTTGTAAGGTCAAAAGCTAAAATACAATTAATAAATTCATGGAATGTTAGAGCTATAGGGGAGACTGAAGGTCACTTAGTATAACTCTCTAACTTTACAGAAGAGAAAACTAGCCCAGAGAAATTAAATCGTTTGTCCCAAAATTACAGTCACAATTAAAGAATGAAAAACAAAGTACAACATCTAAGCACCTTTAAAGATCAAAACTATCAGGTAAAACTGCTAATCATGTAGAAGCATTTGGAATATTTAAAATTCAAATCTGCGTATTTATTTAGCAAATATTTACCGAGAGCTTATTAAGTGCCAGGCACATGCCAGAACTGGGTATAAAGCAATGAACAGACAAAAATCCCTGTCCTCATGGAGTGTACAATCTAGTGGGGAGATAAATAAACATTAAGTAAAACATGCAGTATGTCATACAGCTGTAAGGATCATGAAGAAAAATAAGGCAAGAGAAGGGATAGGGAGCACCTACGTAAAGGGTGCATAGGAGAGTCACGTTTTGACACAGGTGCTCAGGGAAGTCCCTCACGCATTAAGAAATACATGAATAAAGGCTTAAAGGAGGTAACAGTGAGCCAAACATTTCTGAGGGAGAAGAAAGAGAAAAGGAAAAAGCCCTGGAATGTCCATCAAAATACAAGGTCAATGAGGTCCAGCAGAATGAGCAAGGAGGAAGACAAAGCCTTGAAATAACAAGGACCAGTTTTTACAAGGCCTTGTATGACATTGTAAGGACTCTGGCTTTTCCTAAATGAAACGGATACCCAAAGGAGGCTTTGATCTTACTTTTTGAAAGGACTGCTCTGGCAGTGGTGCTATTAACAGTCTATAGGGGGCAAGCAGAGAAAGAACCAACTAGGAGGCTACTGCAATAACTCCAGCGAGGCAACCTTAGATCAAGGTTGTAGTACAGCAGATATGGAAAAATACCTGTATTTTAAATACACTTTCAAGATAGAGCCAACAAGGATCGGATGTAGGTTGCATAGGAAAGAGGAGTGAAAACTGACTCCACACTTTTCTGGCAAGAACTAGAAGGACGGTGGTGTCATTTGCTGAGAATGGAGAAAGCTGTACGAAGAACGGATTTTTTTTTTTTTGTAGTTTGGTGTGTATGTGAATGTGTGCATGGGTAGGGGGTGGAGATCATAAAGTTTGGTGTGGGATGTGTTAAGTTTGGCTGTTGTATTGAGAAAGTATACAGGTGCAAGTAGAAATTACTTAGGAACTCTTAAAATAATCTGGGAGAGAGATGATAGTACTTTGGAGCAGTCATCGGGCAGTAGAAGCAATGTGAACTAGAGATGTATTTTGAAGATGAGCTGACACGATTTGCTGATGAAGGTTAAGAGAGAAAGAGGAAAGTCAATGATTTCTTCAAGGTTCCCAAGGCTCAAGAACTAGACAAATGGAATTGCTATTAACTGATATGAAGAAGATTATAGGAAGATCAAATCTGAGGGAAACCAACAATGTGGAAAACTCAAGTAGGCAGTGAGGGTTTGAAACAGTTTGGAGTTTCAGGGAGAGGTCCACACCATATATATAAATGTGGGAGTTATTAGTATGTAGATAACATTTAGAGCCACAAGACTAAAGAGATCACTGAAAGAACAAGTGTAGATATAAAAGAAGTCCAGGGGATGACACTCTAGTACTAAAGACTGGAGATGAGGAAAACACAACAAAGGAAACTAAGAAGTAATGGCCAATAGAGGTTGAAGAAAAGTCAAAAGCTTTGGTATTATGGAAGCCAGGTGTAAAATACTTCAAGAAAACAGAGTGATGGAATTCCATAGCGGTGGAACAGGTTAAGGATCTGGCTTTGTCACTGCTGTGGCTCAAGTCACTGCTGTGACACGGCTTTGATCCCTGGCCTGGGAACTTTTGCATGCCATTGGCACAGCCAAGAAGGAAAGGGAAGGGAAGGGAAGGGAAGGGGAAGGGAAAGGAAAGGGGAGGAGGGAGGAAGGGGTGAGGGAAAGAAGAAAATGGAGTGATCAATTGTGTTTAATTCTGTTGACAGGTCAAGATAAAGTCTGAGAGTGACCACTGGATTTAGTGATGTAGAAGTCATTGAAGATTTTGAAAAGGGTACTTTCACCAGAGAGGTAAAGGAAAATAGTCTTACTAGAATGTATTCAAGAAAGAATGTGATGAGAAGAACAGGAACAGTGAGCATAGACAAGGAGTTTTATTATTTAAAAAAGAAGAAAAAGTTGGTGGTAGCTGAAGGAGTATGTGGGATAAAGAAAGGTAGCAGGTAGCTTTTTCTTTCTCTTTTTTTCTTCTTAGCTGTTGTTTTTTAAGATGAGAGAAATTACAGTAAGTTCATACACCAACAGGAATACTCTAGCAGTCAAGAGAAAATTGTGATGCAGAAGAAAAAGGTGGAAATGCTGAGGGAACTGGATTCAGACTAACATCAGAGTAGGCCTAAGACAGTAGAGCAAACAATTTATCCATATTAAGAGGAATCATCAACACATACAGATAGGCAGGTAGTCACTGAGAGGGAGAGTGAGGGAAAACCTATAGGAAATTTGAAGATAGCTAAAAAAAATGAAACAGTTACCAAGGAAAGTGTTCATTCTTACTCAATTTTCTATCTTTCTTTCCCTTCCTTCCTCCCCCCCCCCTTTTTTTTGCCACTCTGTGGCATATGGAGTTCCAGGACCAAGGATCAGATCCGAGTCACAGTTATAACCTACACCACAGCACAGTAATGCAGGATCTTTAACACACTGTACCAGGCTGGGGATTGAACCTGCATTCTGGAGCTGCAGAGACACTACCAAACCTGTTATGCCACAGTGGAAGCTCCATCAATCATTTTTCACTTGAAATGTTTGTCATATGACCTATTTGAAATAGCAGACTCAAATTTAATCCTGTTGTCCCCCCATTCATACCCCTGCTCCCAAATCAAAATCTATCTCACTTAGGCTCAATTCTTATCTTCAGGCTTCTTCTTCCTTATAAGTCCCTGCTAATTTAGAAAACTTGTAGAATTTTTCCTCCTAACCATGATTTCAGAAACTTGTAAATTCAAGCAAACTCCTAGAGTCCAGGCTCCTTTCCAGGATATATTCATCTAATTCAAACAGGATTTATCACACTATCATCACTAAAGGCTATGAGACACAGGTTTTCTCTTTGGTAGCTACTAGTTATCATAGCATTTTCTAAACCCACAAAGATAAATCACTAAACACCATCTGCACGTAACCAAACTACAATACAAAAGCACACTCATTCTCAGGTGAGACTTAAATTCACAGACTGAACCTAGAGGAAGAAGACTTGAAATTTCCCTCATCCTATGTAAGATCTAATCCTATCACCATTCTACCATTCAACTGATGTGAAACAAGTCAACTCACCTATGATAACCAAATCAAAAAACAGAACAACAACAAAAAAAGGCAAAAAAAAAAAAGACAAGACCGAAGAAACAAATAAATAAAAGCCAATACAACTTATCCTAGAAATGAGTTTTAACATCCGAAAGTCAATTAATGTAACATATCTTAGTAGTAGAAAAAAATGACAAAAACACATAATATATGCAGAAAAAGCATTTGGCAAAACTCAACACCTTTTCATGATAAAAGCACTCAAGAAACTAGTAATAGAAGGGAACTTTGTTGAACTAATAAAAGGCATCCAAGAAAAATCCACAGCTAGCATCATACAAAATAGTGAAAGACTAAATGCTTTCCCCCTAAGATCAGGAACAAGACAAGGCTGTCTGTCTCATCATTCCTTTTCAACACTGTACTGGCTATTCTATCCAAGGCAATTAGGCAAGAAAGAGAAGTAAAAGGCATCCATATTGGAAAAGAAGTAAAGTGTCTCTATTTGCAAATGAGAAAATCTTAGCTATAAAAAATACTAAGGAATGCCCTAAAAACTATTAGACATAAAAAATCAATTCAGAAAGGCTGCAGGATATAAGATCAACATACAAAAATATATTGTATTTCTATGCACTTGTGATGAATGATTAAGGAGACCATTCCATTTAAAATAAAGGGAGTAAAATACTTTGGAATAAATTTAACAAAAAGGTACATATATTATGCTTTGAAAAATACAAAACATTGTTAAAAGAAACTAAAGAAGGCTTAACTGAAAGGAAAGACATCCCATGTTCATGGATAAGATGGCACTAGCTCTCAGATTGATTTATAGATTCAATATGATCTTTATCAAAATCTCAGCTGGCTTTTTTGCAAGGAGTTGATCTTAAAATTTGTATGAAAAATGCAAGGAACTCAGTAAAGCAAAACGATCTTAAAAAAGAACAAAGTTGGAGGACTCATGCTTCTCAACTTATAACTTACTACAAAGCTACAGTAATCAAGACCGATTGTATTGTCTTAAGGATAAACATACAGATTAATGGAATAGAACTGGGAGTTCATAAATAAACATTACATTACATTAATGGTCCCCTGAATTTTGCCAACAGTGTCACATTAATTCAATGGGCAAATAATAGTTTTTTGAACAAATGGTGCTGGGACAATTAGATATCCTCATGCTAAAGAATGAAATTGATCCCTCTCTATAACCCTATATGCAAAAATTAACTCAAAATAGATTATAGACCTTTTTGTAAGATCTAAAACTATAAAACTCTTGGAGGAACACACAGGAGTAATCTTTGTGACCTTGGATTGAGTGATGGTTAAAGCAACAACAAAAAAAAAAGTAGATGAATTGGACTTCCTCAAAAATAAAAACTTTTGTACTGCAAAAGAAACCATCAAGAAAGTGAAAAGACAATCCCCAAAATGACAGGAAATATTTGCAAATCATGTCTGATAGGGAACCTAAAATAGAATATATTAACAACACTTACGACTCAATAATCAAAAGATAAATAATCTAATTACAAAATGGCAAAAGATCTGAAAAGACAGTTATCCAAAGAAGATACACAGGTGGCTAATAACCACATGAAAAGATGCTCAGTATCATCAGCCATCAGGAAAATGCAAATTAAAACCAAAATGAGATACCATTCATAGCCAGTAGGCTGACTATAATTAAAGAAACAAATAATGACAAAAATTGGAGGATGTGAAGAATCTGAACCCTTATACACAGTTGGTGGGAATGTAAAATGGTGCAGCCACTTTGGAAAACAGTTTTCAGTTCCTCAAAATGTTCAACACAGAGCTACCATATGACTCAGCAAACACCCTCCTGGGTATGTACCCAAGAGAAATGAAAACACATATTCACAGAAAAAATTATAAACAAATGCACACAGCAGCATTTTGCATAACAGTTAATTAGTAGAAACAGCCCATATGTGCATAAACTGATGAACAGGTAAATAAAATGAGATATATCCACAGGGTGGAATATTATTCAACAATAAAAAGCAATGAAGTACTGATACACACTACAATATGGATAAATCTTAAAGCCATTATATTAAATGAAAGATTATAGTCACAAAAGACCATATATTTTCCAATCTATATGAAAAGTCTAAATAGGGAAATCTATAGAGACAGAAAGTAGATTGATGATTGCCAAGTAAATTGGAAACAACTGCTAATGGGTATGGAATTTTTCTTTTCTATATTAAAAATTTTTAATTGTGGTTAAAAAAACCTGCACGTAATCAAAAATTTACCATTGTAACTATTTCTAAGTATATTTTTCACTAGTGTTAACTATACTCACATTGTTATGAAACAGACCTCTGAAACTTGTTCATCTTGCAAAACTGAAACTACTCATTAAACAACTTCTCATTTCTCTTCCCTCCCAGACCCTGGCAACCAACATTCTATTTTCTATCTCCATGAATTGGACAACTCTAGGTTCTTCATATGAGCGGAACCACACAGTTTTTGTCGTTTTTGTCACTGGCTTACTTCACTTAACAAAATGTCCTTAAGGGTTATCCATGTTATAGCACATGACAGGATTTCTTTCCTTTTTGGGGCTGAATAATATTCCACTGTATATCCACTCATCTCTTGATGAATACTTAGGTTGCTTCTACCTCTTGGATATTGTGACTAATGCCACCTATGAACATGGTGTGCAGCTGTTACAAATCCTGCTTTCAATTATTTGGGGTATATACACAGAAGTGGGATTGCTGGATCATAGGGGCATCTCTTTTTTTCTTCTTTTCCCTTTTTTTTTTTTTTTTTTTGCCTTTTCTAGGGTTGTACTCACAGCATGTGGAGGTTCCCAGGCTAGGGGTCTAATCACAGCTGAAGACGCCGGCCTACACCACAGCCCCAGCAACGCAGGATTCAAGCTGCATCTGCAACCTACACCACAGCCCATGGAAACACCAGATCGCTAACCCACTGAGCGAGGCCAGGGATCGAACCCATAACCTCATGGTTCCTAGTCGGATTCGTTAACCACTGAGCCATGACGGGAACTCCAACAGGGGCATCTCTTTAGAGTGATGAAAGTGTTCCAAAATTTGATAGCAGTGATGGTTGTACAGCCCAAGAATGTACCAAAACCCACTGAATTGCATATTTCAAATGGGTGAATCAAATGGTATATGAATTATATCCCAATGAAGCTATTAAAAGTATAATTCTGAAAGGCTGAATCAAGGATATAGTGACATAAGGATTTTGATTGACTTGGATAACTAATCTAGTTAAATAACCAGTCAGTCTTGTCACACAGGTAATTTTGACTCTAATTTTGAATGACCTGGCTAGATGTTTAGATGTAGTTTGAGACATAACTTAAGTGCTTCTTCAACACTTACCATTAGAGAGGAAAGAGGAAAACAAAAATGTCAGTACCTATCTTTAATTCAATATTAAACCTTTTAATATTTTGTATCATGAAATAATGTGAAGAAATAACAAATTTATATGAACTATAGCAATTTTCATTTTATCTGTTCTGTAGGTTTGGCATTCACCAGATTTTTAAAACACAGGGAAATAAGTTGGGACTTTACTCACTCTGACTTCACATTCACTTTATGAAATGTCACTCGCAATTATTACACATAAAAGATGCCCCAAAGACAGAGTGTTTATTTGCCTTTGGGAGAGGAAATAAAAATTATGAAATTTAGAAGTTCTATGTCCATTGACCCTGAATAGGGAAAAAGGTAATAAATTAAAAAAAACAGGAGAGAAAAAAATTTAAGAAAAAAATACATCGAATTCAGATTGTTCTCATCTATAATTGCTACATACAACTAGAAAAGTTTACAGCAATATAGATGGCCACTAATGCTCAGAAAGTCATTTCATCATCTTATTTTCTGCTTTATCCAAGCATTTTCAATTTGAGTCAAGACTAAAAGATATAGTTACAGAAAGACAATAAAATGAGATAATCTTAAATATTTCTATAACCTCTTCCAATCAGAGCAAAGTAAAAGAAATCTTTCCCGTCTGACCAATCATTTTTATTTACTTTTCTCTTTTCCACCACACCATGGCACATGGAAGTTCCCTGACCAGAGATCAAATCTGAGCCACAGCTGTGACGTACACTGCAGTTGTGGCTACACCAGATCCTTAACCCACTGTGCTGGGCCAGGGATCAAATCCGTGCTGCCTCAGAGACAATGTCAGTAGCACAGCGGGAACTCCTGACTGATCATTTTTCAAACAACATGCTCCATATGGTTTATAGCAAAGAGACAAGTTTGGAAGTCAACTGTCAGTCTTGGTCCCAAGCACAGAGGGAAACAAAGGTTACGATCTAATTATAGAGAAAGCTGTTATGTGGGACAGTCTTTCTTTCCAGATTATACATTTTATAAACTTTGACAGCTTTTCTGAAATAATCTCTCAGGGTTGATCTTAAATGAAAGTTGTGATATTAACAGTTGATTTCAGATTCTTATTACAGATTTTTCAAAGTCCGTCTGTATGTAGAAGCAAAATTATGAATGGCGACTCGAAGAGTTGAGTTCCCCTCAGGGATATCACAGGAATTGATAACTGAATGTAGTGCCCGTGTATATGCTGTAAAAAAAAGTTTCCACAGTGATGAATGAAGTCCGATTCTAAACCATTCTCCCCCACCTGTACTTGTACCGCTTCTCAGTCTCATAGGTATTAACTTTAACAATCCATTGAATCAGTATTTACTGAGTACTTACCACATGCCAAGTACTCTGTGATTACAGAAAAGATAACAGAGCAAATGGACACAAAAATTAAACTGTAGTGTAGTATTTCTAAATCAGAAGCATATATAAAACATCATCAAAGAATGACGTTCAGAATAAAAGAAAAACTAGGAGAGGATGGAAAAGATTTCTAGAAGTGGTAACATTTAAGATGGTCTTGAAGAATTAATAAAAGTAGAGAAAAGAAGGCATTCTAGATAAAGACATGAGTGTGTGGGGTGCCAAAGGTTTTAAAAAATGTGACGTACTGGAAAGTAGCAAGTTCGATAAGGCTGGAGTGTTGCCTGAAGCCAGAGAGAAAATATGCTAAATATGCCATGTATTTTTTACTGTAATGAACAGGACTGATAAGTAGCTCTTATCACACAGATAGGGCACTAGGAATACATATACTGGTAATATTTTTGGTGTGTATATGAAGTCTATATAATCTCTACACCATGTAAGTCAACATATTTAAGAACAGACAGGAAACATAAATATTAGCGACAATAGGAAGGACTCCATTTTCTTTAGCCAGGACCCCGATAGAGTTTATATTGGTCCACATTTTCCTCAGTGACCCGTAGCAGAACTGGCGGTCTAATGTGGGTATATACACATTATAAAAACAATGTGTATGTGTGGATATAAATAATAAGTCTATAATATTAAACTATTTGGATAACAGGGAATTCAACTGGACAGAGGCCTAACGTAGAAAGCCATAAAAAGCATGCTCTAATATTCTTCATTTACAGGAGAACCTGAAATTCTCGCCTCCCTACTGTGAAATGAGCTAGAAATATTTCCCCAACATAAATGGAGACAAGAAGATAACAGATCTCAAGGAAAAATATAACTCATAATAATTATTTTTATTGCTTCAGAGCTGTTCTCTAAAGGAGGTATAATAGTCTCTGATGTATATTAAGTGCTTAATCAATATATGCTAAATTACTACAATCACTACTTTTATTGTTGTGGTCGTCTTTTAATTGCCACCAGACCCCAATTATTCCTTAAGAAGACTTACCTCTGTGGTTTTTATAGAAAATACAATTGTTGGCACAGGTATCAGGATGAGCATCCCAAAAATCAGGACCACAGCAGCATAGCGGAGGTAAAGTAATATTATACAGCTGTATTTTCTCCTGAATCTGGGCTCTTAAAGCTTCTACATATCTATAAAAATAGAGTATGCAGCAAAATGAACCACTAGGAAGAGAAAGAGCATGAGTCCTTCCTTTATTACCAGCTTTAACTGTTAAACTATTTCATATCTCTGTGCCTTAACTCTTCCTCTTTGTACTGGGAAGCAGCACTAGGAAAAATGCAGTGCCATTCCCAAGAGGTATTAGGCAATCAAGAAATCTGATGAAGTTTTGATGAACTCCAAAAGTATTGGAAGACGGTCAACATTTTTTTTTTTTTTTGCCACACCCACGGCATGCAGATGTTCCTGGGTCAGGGATCAAACCCATGCCCTAGCAGTGACCTGAGCCACAGCAGGGACAACACTGGATCCTTTTACTGTTAGGCTACCAGCAAACTCCCAGTCAATTTTTTTTTTTAAGGAAAACGAGAACACTGACTTCATAATAAGTCCCCTCTAGAGCCAGAATTTCATGCATAACTGTTCAAATTGGGAGTTCCCATTATGGATCAGTGGAAATGAAACCGACTAGTGTTCATGAGGATACAGGTTCGATCCCTGGCTTCACTCAGTGGGTTAAGGATCTGGTGTTGCCGTGAGCTGTGGTGTAGGTCGCAGACGTGGCTTCGATCTGGTGTTGCTGTGACTGTGGTGCGGGGGGTGGGGGGCGACTGTAGCTCCAATTCGACCCCTAGCCTGGGAACTTCCACACGCCACAGGTGCAGCCCTAGAAAGCAAAGGGAAAAAAAAAAAAAAGGCACCAGGAACTATGTCTAATCACTTGTGATGAATCTATATATATATATATATATATGCGTAACCAGGTCACCATGCTGTACAGTTGAAAAAATTGACAGTAAACTGTAAACCAGCTATAATGGAAAAATTTTTTAAATTAAAAAAAAGAACTGTTCAAATTACCTTTGGTATTCCTTTTCCTTCTGTTGTTTTTCTTTGGCTCCTTTTATTTCTTCAAGTTGTAGCTGGGCTAATATCTCACTCATCTTCTCCCCTGAACATGGCTCTTCATTTAAGTTCATTCTTAATATCCTCTGCTCTTCAGCATAACGTTGCTGCTCTTTCCTTTTCTTAATTCTGGGAATAAAATAATAACATGGTTAGGAATTTCATAAAATCAGAAATGGAAATCAAAAATCACAAAATCAGAAATAGGAGGGTCAAGAAATCAGGTTTAACACAGCAAGAAAAACCTCAAAAACTCCTGCTGGCTGATTTTAGTTTGTCCTATAGTTCATGTATATACATAGCCTCTCAAATGGAAATGGCCAAAGGTTACTATTAAGGGTTTTTCTGTAAGAATTCTAATATAAGAGCTTCCTCAGGTTAAAACTACAAGTAGACAGGACTTCTGTTTTTGGCTAAAATGGAGTAACAGGGACTGAGTTTGCACTCCCACCTTAAACAACCAAATGACTAAATGAACAAATCAACCCAAAAACCAACCACACCAAACACAAAAAACAGTTTTTAAGGCACTGGTTATCAGGCCACAAAAGACAGTGATCCTTGACAGACGGAAAACAAATGAAGTGAGGCCTCCAAGTGCCCAACTTAACCACAAAAGCTTCCAGGCAGCAGCACATGGCACAGGAACCAAGGTGGAGTCTGCTAGACTCTCAGAGTTAAGGAGATGAAGCCCAAAGTTCAAGGACACAGAAGCCACTAGAGTTTCTAAGACAGAATACCAAGGGGAGAGAGCTGCTCAGACAGAGAACTCCAGAGATCTACAGAGTGTCTCCTAATACACAGCAGAACACTGTGCACGTATGTGAGGAAATGAACTGAGGCTAGGAACAGAACCATTCAAAAAAGAATGGGGAACAGGGTACTGCTCTCACACAGGGCAGGAACAGGGCCTGTTCTTACCAGTCAAGACTTGGAAAAATTCATAATGCACAGGAAACTGGGCAGAGTTTTTGGGAAGATTTTAACTCAGTAATGGGGAATCATTATTAGTCCTAGACTAAGCACTGCTCCAGACACACCCAGCATTATAAAGGCAAAGCTCTAAAGTAACTTAACTGCACCCCAAACGAAGCTCAGGAAAATTTATAAGAATACAAAGATATCCAGTAACCAAGGGGTAAAATGCACAATGTTGTACATCAAGTCAAAGATTACCAGGAATGCGAAAGAAGCAGGAAAATACAACTCATAATGAAGAGACCAATCAATCAAAATCAACGTAAAATGGACAGTTATTAGAATCAGCACAGAAGACATTAAAACAGACAGTACAAGGAAGTTCCAATGCAGTGCAGGGAGTTAAGGATCCAGCATTGCCACAGCTGTGGAAAACGCTGCAACTGTGGCATGAGTTCAGTCCCTGGCCCAGGAACTTCCACATGCCACGGATGCAGACAAAAAAAACAGTACAACTATATCTTATACGTTCAAAAAATTTAGACATAAAAATAGACTGAAATCAACTTCTAAAGATGAAAACAATTTCTGAGACGAAAATACACTGGAGAATTAAGCTCATATATTAAAGAAATGGAATCAATAATTAGTAACCTTCCAATAAAGAAAGTAGCAGGCCCAGATGGGTAGACCAAAAATTAAGGGACAAATTATGCCAACTCTTTTCAAACTCTTTCAGTGGACAGAAACAGAAACAACACTTCTTAACTCATCCTATGATGTCAGCATTACTCCAAAACCAACACCAGAGAGATATTACAAGACTACAGACCAAAATTTTTCATGAACATAGAGGCAAAAATATTAGCAAATCAAATCCAACTATGTACATATATTAGCAAATCAAATTCAACTATGTACATATATTTCAACCAAGAATGCAAGGTTGATTCAACATAGAAAAATCGACTAATGTAATAGATCACATTAACAAGCTAAAGAAGAAACATCAAAAGGTCCTATAAATAGACACACAAAAAGTATTTGACAAAACTTAATACCATATGATTCAGCAACTGTACTCCTTAGTATTTACCCAAAGTAGTTGAGAACTTATGTCCACACAAAACCTGCACATGAATGTTTAAAACAGCTTTGTTTATAACTGCTAAATCTTGGAAGAAATCAGAATGTCCTTCAATAGATGAATGGATGGATAAATAAACAGCTGTACATCCAAACAATGAAATATTATTCAGAACTAAAAAGAAATGAGCTATCAAGCCATGAAAAGACGTGGAACTTAAGTGCATATTATCAAGTGAAAGAAGCCAATCTCTAGAATTCCCGTCGTGGCACAGCGATTAACAAATCTGACTAAGAACCATGAGGTTGTGGGTTCGATCCCTGGCATCGCTCAGTGGGTTAAGGATCCGGCGTTGCCATGAGCTGTGGTGTAGGTCGTAGATGTGGCTCAGATCCCACGTTGCTGTGACCGTGGCATCGGCTGGCAGCTACAGCTCTAATTAGACCCCTAGCCTGGGAACCTCCACATGCTGCTGTGGGTGCGGCCCTAGAAAA